>JALLOT010002153.1:0-13291 GCA_036939595.1 Thalassiosira livingstoniorum | reverse complement strand
TTCCGAAAAAACGATTTTTAAGATCCGGACCGCCTTTAACCCATTTTGCGATGAAATTAATTTTTTGGGATTATTGCTAATTTGATAACAATCAAGATGTTTATAGAGCTTGTAAATGTGAGTTATAATACAATTTTTCTTACAACCAGAATATGTGCTAAGTAGTTCCAAATATTTACATTTTTTTCAAAGATGATGTAAGGGTCATAAAATTTGAGGTCTTTGATGACGATGTTTTCTAAATTTGTTCCTGCAAGGTTATGTATCAAATCTATTTTAGGATCCATCTCATACTGTTGCATCTTGAACGGCCTCTATTAAGCAACTAAAAACTAAGAAACAGAAAAGGATATTTGATGTACAGTATCAAAGTGAATTGTTTTCTTGCCAAAGATTTTATAGAACCCATTACAACAGTTTTCATTCATTCTTGATGTGAAATTTGACTGAGTGTACTTGGGGTCATGATAGATCTTAACATCATTTTTGGGGCATTGCTACATCAAATACACAAAAATGGTACTCATTTGGGCACACATGGGATATTGACTATAATTTTGATGGTCAAGGTATGCTAGTGAACTCACTTTGTCATATTTTAACAATCAAAAGGGAATAAAGATAATAATCCAAAATGAATTTGGTATGGTACTCAAAAGAATTAATTGTAATAACAGCCTAATTGCACCCATCAAATCAACATTGCAAGTTTTACAAAAATAGAAGCTGGACATTCTTTTGTGATGGGATTGAATCCTTAGAACAACAATATTATTATTATGATGTAAGATGTATTTATTTCACTATCATATCTAATGAGATGAATCAAATTTTTTTTATAACATATACATGCAAAAAACGAGTCACCAACCCTTAAGATTTTTGGAAGATTACTCAATCCTTGATATTTGTATATTTACACAAAAAAAGAGCATGATAATTTGTTCTCTTTCACTTTTGGTTTTGGAATCAGATGATTTATTGTAATTAAAATTTGATAGAAAGGTGTAAATATTTCTTATTAAATGGATATTGATGGACAAAAAGAAGAAAATCTGCAGAAGCATAAATCATAAAAAGGATAATTTCACATTTTTATACTTCTTATTTTTAAACTTGCAACATTAGAAAAAATTTCATCATTTGATTAATTATTAATTAAAAATACAAAAAGATCTAAAGCATTTGTTGGAACATTACATTGATATAAATTAAAAATTAGATATTGAAAATATAGCAATATTCCAAAGGATATTTTGAAGCAAAAATATTTGAATAGGTCCCATATTTGGGATTTATTGAATTTTAGTTAGAACTCAATGAGGAATGTGTAAGAAAATAGAATCTTTGGTTTCATTTGTTTCCTTTTTGTTTTGAATGTTGAGCATCGGACTGAGACCTTTCAATCCAAGGGAACTACATTGGACTGAAATGGATTGATAATCCTGTATTTGGTATTAGTTATCATTATTAATTTATCTCATACATGGGTTTTAAAACCAGAGCCAATATTCAATTTTCATTATGTTGTCTTGATCAATCCATTACATTTACTGTTGTAATTGAATGAACTTATATAAAACTTTTGAAGAAGAGAAATATTATTTTACCATTATTGCAGTAAAAAGGTACAATATTTTTTTGAAAAACACCATATTGAACAATGAAAATCTGTGAAGCTATACCTTACTAACTTTTCAATTAAATATTATTAAACATTATCAAAAAGCCAAAGGGAGTTGTGAGATCAACAATTGAACACAATACACAAGTAGCAGTGCTCATTTGCTTGAAAAAAGGAAATTTGTAATGAAGAAAGTTAATTTGAAATATTTAAGCTTACAAAAATGCCAAAAATTTTCCTAGTTTATGAATACCAATTCAACATTGATATTTCACCTTTTAATTGTGCAGAGGTTCAAATTGGAGCTAAAATGAGAAATTAATTGATTTATTTTAACAATGCTTGATCTTCATGTAGTAATCTCTGGTACTCAAGATGTAAGTAGATCAAAACTCTATGCCAAATCATACATGTCATATATGTCAACAGAAAAAAGTTTATTTCAGATTGATTTAAAGCCATTCTGTTAGAAATCAATTGAGAAAACCAAAAATAAAATAAATCGAAGATTAAATTTATAACATGATACTGGGGAGATAGATAGAACATGCTGTGCCATTGTGCATCTTATGCATGTTGCAGATTGGATAAACAGTAGTTTCCTTGCAGCCAAATATTATAAGTGCTGGATATCTTTGCTGTCTTAATAGGTACTGACTGAAACTGAGAAGGAAGAGGACACTAAGTTATGAGTAAACCTCAATGTACATGGTAGTAATTCAGTTTTGAGTAGATGGTTTGAATATGCTCAGCTTGCAATGCCCTTCTCTGTCAGAAGCACTTTATCATCATAGAAGATTCTCTGCTTACCTTTGCAAACAGACTCCTTTGTTCTTCTTAATTTAGTCTTTCAAAATAATCAAAGAAAAACATCCCAATGGCATTCACTGAGCATTTTAGGGGCTGAAAGGTAATCTCTTATTACCAAGGGCATTTCAATGATCTAAATGCCGTCCATCATTTTAATTCACTTTTGATTATCAAGCAAAGTAGAGTTTTTTTGTTCTTGCTTGAATAATTTGGATCAAAATGTTTTTACGTGTATCATAATCGTAGCCCCATTTCCCTTCTTGCGTTTTACAGATTTTTGAGACATGAGGGTATCAATTGGCATAAACAACTCAACCAATGGGGCATGTATTTCAGAATTCCTTGAATTTATTGAGATTATTGTACATGAAAATGATCGCTGTCTTGTTTACCTTGAAAAAAATTATTTCCTTTTTTTATCCATTCTTTCAAAACTTTTCCTGGAGCAAACAATTCTTTTCTTTTGGAATGTTGCTTACAAATGAAAAATTGCATCGAAGACAGATGATTATACAACTGAATCTACTTTTTGTTTGGATTTGAGGGCTGGCAACCGTATAAACTGTGGTGCGACAAAAAGTAACCTCATTTTGTTCAGAGACACAATGGTGTCTTGACGTCCTTGTTCAGAAATGATGAATGATATGCTAGTGAACGAAAGTACGTTCATTTATCAACAGGCAACATTTTTGCAAGCCAACTCGTGTGATTGAAAATAAGTTGCGATCAATTTTGTAATCTGTTCAGCGTCATTTTTCATGTTAAAGAAAAGTTTGATCAGTGCCATACTCAATTTTTATTCGAACCAAATAAAGCAAGTGTTTGACTATAATTTTTTTAAGAAGAATCGTTAATCGAGTTGCCCAAAACAGGAGTATCCTATTTCAAACGGTCATTTGATTGATTGCACTGTCAGATAAAGATCGAATAGTTATTTATTCTTACAGGGAGCCTTCCGTTTTTTTCCATTTGTGCTTTTCTTTGATGACTTTGAGTTCATCTTTTCCAATTCTTCATCTACTTCCTGTGTCCATTTTTTCCCTATACTTTCTTGGCCTCCATTATCATTCCAAGAACGATATCCTTTGGGTGTTCCATATTGAAATGGAACAGCAAATTCTCCGAACATACCCGTAATTTTCTCTTGTAAAAAGCGCTCATCTATGCGCCCCTTTAGAGACGACACATACCCTTCATAATTGTCGGAGTCTGGAAGTGGCGGTTGGCCATACAGAAAAATAGGACGACTATCTAGTCCTTCAAGATCAAGAGCAATCGGGTCAGAAATATTCTTCTGGTCACGTCGACTTGCATTAAATGGACTTGTTTTTCTCCTACACCAAGGCATCTCTGTCAAGTAATCTTCGTCCCCAACAGCACGCAGTTTTCTTCTCAAGCACCCTCGATCAAGATGAAGCTTGTCATTAGCCTTTGCGACTGACCAAAAGTCATTATTTGCCTCTGGCTTTCCTCTGAGACACTTCGGCTGCATCACATTTATGTTGGGGTTGATGGGTTGCGGACCTACATGCTTATCACATTTCATGCAGGTTATCTTGAACTGTTTGTAATACTTCGCAAGCCCCAGAGTAAGAAGAGCTGATGTTCCAGGCTGAAAGAACACAGAGTTGATTGAAGTCGAATGAATGCAAGCGCAAATCTTGCCATCACTTGGGCATTGTTTGAATCCACCACTGATGCCTTTCTCGCTAAAAAGAGGCATTGCTTGATCAACATATGCACCTGTACGAGAGATTCTCTGCCTGAGTGCCATGCCCCTGTCGAATAAGATTGCGTAGCCGCTCCCATGATCTTCCTTCCGCCCATCTTCGACAAAATATGTTTCTCCAATTTGCAAACATTCATAGCTCTCATCCAGGACTGATCGTTCATATTGGCTGGCAGCATTTGGTATTTTCCACTCGTGTGTTTCACGGACTCCTTCAGCCCGGCAAAACATTGTCTGACACACAACACGATGCAGTTGAAAGAAGTTCAACGAGGAAGGCACTTGCACTGAAGCCAAAGCTTCAAACTTTTCATCTCCCCAGGACCCATCAGAGCGCTCATGCCCTTCGATTTTCAGTGTCAGCAGTGTTTGATCTGGGTGATGCTCCGTTGCTGGCAGTATGGGAATACAATCTGACGCCCCACAAATTGAGCAAGCATTCTTATTCTCCCCAACCAAAGGAGCGAAGTTTGATTTAAATTTTCTCCACATTCTAAGCATGCCGAAGAACTGCATGTCATGATTCCATTTACTCTTACTCCTGTCTTCATCCTTATTTTTCCCCGTAAATGCAAATGTCCATGTCATTTTCCCTGATTTGATATCCTGCACAATCATTTCCGAGCCCCCCAAAGCGAGAAGAATATATTTATTAACATTCGATGTTTCCTGATGCGACGACCAATCCTCTGAAAAGATGAAAACTTTTGTCGTCATCCTCACTCTTTGAAGGGTTTTATGGACAATATCTAGCACCTCACGGATGTACTTCACACCCATATGGCTGCACGTTCTTACGAAGTTGGATATTGTTTCGTGGATTTCTTTCACTTGCTCCGCTGCCTCGTGATCTCTTTTCTCCCATTCAGACTTAAAAGACACCGAAGCAACAGGAATGTTCCCCTCAGCTACTTTATTCTCGTGCGAAATCTCAGACAAGCTCCCATCTGCATTAACTGAACAGCGTCCCTCGGGAAACACTTCGCGACACAATGTCTGCAATGAAGGCACAAATTCCTTCCGACGAAGAGTGAACTCCACCCCACCAATCCACCCGCTTGTGTCGAAAAACCATTCAAAGAAATGATATTGCGGTAAGCTTTCACACGAATCAAACGATGGATATACCTCAGTCAGATGATTAGTCCTCGCAACAAGAAGCTCAACAAATTCGTCGTAATGCATCCCGTTCCTAGTGACATGTTTGACGGATTTGTCATATTTCAGCGGCAAGGGTAGGGGGAATAAATAGTCTTTTCTGCAATCCTCCCCGTCATCTCGGCAATCAATCCCTTTGAATTTGGATTTTTTGTCATCTTTCTTTTTCAACCACTCTATTGTTGCATGTTTGTACTCATCTGTTAGATTTGGTATCCTATCAATTAGGCACGAGATGAAAAATAATATTGTGAGAGAAAGAATCATAAAAATGGGTCATACATTCGGAGGAACACGCCAGCTTCTCTGGTAGGTGCTCTACTGGCAGCAAAAGGCAAACATTTGAATTCGCAAAACGCACCATTCATTCAAGACATCGCCATAATCCTTTCCGACCATTTGCGAGGAAGAAAAACCAGTTAGATCTCCCATAGACCTATTCCAATCGGTAATTTTGCCATTATCGTCAATTCGAAGCTGCGGTATGTGGATAGCATCCTCAGGACGTAACTCCCTCAATATATCCTTCTTTTCACTGGCACGATTGTAGCCATAAAAAGCAACTTGCTCCGCTTTGAGCCGAAGAAACTGGTGGCTTGTGAATATTGGCATTTCCGGACTAATTTTCTTGGCAGCTGAGGGATTGGCTGAGATCTCGCGGCGACATAGCTCGGCCCACGTGACTTTGTTAGGATTGGAGCCCCACGTTGCTTTATGTTTGTCCCTGTAGTTATCGCCAAGACGCTGTAAGTAGCCCCCTAGCTCCATTGCAATGCTGAATAAATGCAATCCAAGCGCCGAAGATAAGTGATGTTGTGTGTGAAGCTCTATCGAAAAGGATGAATAGAAGTAGGAGCTTCTGCTGAGCCATTGCATTCATTGAAATGGTCAAAGGCGGGCAGGCAGAAGAATCCCCCAGTAAAAAACGGTTCAGAGAGGTTTCACGAACAAAGCCAGATGAAAAGAATGATATTTTCAAAAATTGGTCGCTCTTTTAAAAGTTTGTGTCAGATTTTCTCACCTGCTCCGGACAGAAAAAGCTGAATCTTGTGCGCCAAAAAAGGGTTTCCATTAATTTAACAATGTCAGCGTTGAGAAGATCTGAAATTTAATACTCGTAAAATGAAGAGTGAGGTGGTGGCAAAGTGTATAATAACTGGTTGAGACTACAAGCTAGAAAATTGAACCAGCAAGAAGCGGGGCTTGGGAATGGATATTTCTGGAGCTAAAAAGACCAACGCGACCGCAAAATACAATTTTCAATTTTTTATGTTCAAAAAAGAATTGTGGTAGAGTTTTCTCATGAATTCATCTAAAAAAATACGAAATTAATCCAGAGATTTCTCACCTTATGATGGACAAATTGAAGTTGAAACGGCGCCAAGAACCACACCTTCAAAATGCCGAAATGTTATGAAAATTTGGTTAATCTTTGTAGCTCGAAATTTCTCCACTCAAAATTGTTGCCAATGGCAAAATACGGAAAAATTCCATCTCGAAATTTTGGCAGCAATTCCCCACTCGCCCTCGAATGCAAACACACAAGTCTTATACCGGCGAGGACCGTTACAAACAACTGCTTGCACTTCTTGTGCAGAGGCAGCATCGGCAAGTGGAGCAACAACCATCCCATCAAGGCCCAAAGTAGTCCGAAGTCAGTGATGCATTTCATCAAAGAGGGGCATCCCAAAAATTTGGGGAAAAGAAAATGCAAAATTAAGTCCATGAAGATAAAAAAAAATGAAAAAAACCTAATCAAAAACCAACCTTAAAGTCCTATTTATACAAATGAAGATACTCTGATCAAAATCAATGGCTAAAAAAGCGAGAAAATGGAATGTGATAATAGTAGGTGCCTAAGTTGAAGTCGCGTTGGCAAGTGTTTCGGCTGTCGGAGGCTGTCTGTGGTCTGCCGTAGTTTATGGGGCACTATGGAACACAACGTCGCAGATGACGATAGGAATTTCACTCCACAATCAACTGGATAACGTTGGTTAGAGTGTTTGCAACGGTTGTCAGGCCGAGAGTAGATAGAGGAGATTGGCATTGACGAGAGCTGACGGGAGCGAGTGCTTGTGATCGGGCTCGGACATGGCGTCAAGTCCAAATAATCCTTTCTCCTTTGTAATAAGAAGTAATAATATGAGTAATAAATATACCTAGTAACTGCGTCCGCAAAAATACTGGAACCTGCTGGATGGAACTACTTCTTAGGAGTACTCTAGAATACTACTAGGTACTATGGTACCAGGAAGTCCCCGACCCGAATTAAATTTTAGCGATTTTTATTCAGAAATTCTCAAATAAAAATGAATTCTTAGTTTGTAGATTTTAAAAATTGAAATAATCATTTTGTATTTTCAACAAAAAACATTGCTTGACTTGACAAGCAAAGATATTGCTTCTGTTTACAATGCCTTTACTAATTAAGCTGCTGCTCCCATTAATTCTTATTCTGGGGTTGGCCCATTTGGGAGTTTTTATGCAGAAGGAGGGAAGTGTACAACTGCGTCAGAGATTCTTGTGATTCCTGTTTCAGGGATGTCACATTCATGGAACCAGTAATGGTTTGGAGATGAATTGAAAACGAAATCTTCTACACCATGGAGTCCCCAAGAAATCTGAGTAGTTGGGCCTTCAAAACACAACACTTTCCAACCAAATGGTGCTAAAGGTATGGATGCTTAAAATTGTGCTCTCTTCAGAGCCATGGTGCCGAAGATTTATTCTTGCCTGTCTCATTAAATTTAGCATGCATTCAAGCTGAGGTAACAATCAGTCCCAATGCCTGATAGAGAAATTGTTGCATGTGGTTGCAACTCATGAAAGCGAATGATGTTTTCCCTTCTCAATAGACCTCTCTGCATTGTTTGTGCAGTTGTTTTCAGGTGGTACAATCTGGAGGCTAATTTATTGCATGGTAAGCCATGCTTTTACTACTGTTGACACCTTGTTATTCATTAAATTCATTTTTGGTTTGATACCCCTTTATGCTAATCTCTGAATTATGGTTTTGTAGGCCCCTGTCATTACTTCACCAGATCAGCTTTTTTGTGGGTGAAACACTATGGCATTACGATCATACCTAAATAAGATGAAGATGTACTTGTTGCCTCTTGGGGAATTATACAGAAAAGTTCATGTGGTGGTGGTATAACTTGTTGCTTCCATGTCTTGAGTGTTTATGATAACAAAAACGATTTTGTGTGTTTTGGCATACTGAACTATGATGGGTTATTCTGGCAGTGAATGTTTTGGCTCAGTTGATCGGATATTTTTCCTTTGATAATTAAGGTGGCCTTTATGAGTAGCCATTGTTTCAGTGAGGTATCTTTTGATATTTCTTTCTGTTATTAGCAGCCTTGCGTCAAGGAAGTTGTTTTAAATAGTCTTTAGTGACATTGATTTAGGCAGTGACCCTATTAAGTATGCAGGAATTGAATTGCTGTAGTAATATTTTCTGCTGCATAGACATTTATCAGGGAGTTTAATTTTAATAGTTTATCAATTTCAGTTTGGTCTAAATACCAAAGTCCATTCTGTGATGGTATTCAATCTAGAACTTGTTGTTGACCATGCCAAATTAATTATTTGTCCTTTTTGAGAATTGCAGTGCAATCTACACTCCACAACCTTCCAACTGACACAATACTGTGATCCTTCAGTTTTTAGAGTACATTATCATTCAGTGCATCATGTACTTGCTGTGGGATATTATCAATTGGCAAGGTTGCTTCTAATGAACCTTTTAGTCCATAACTCCCTGGAAGGAATGCATTAATTTGGTTATGGTATGAAAATACTTTTAAATTTGTTTTTTGGGCTGCCAGAATGTGCCATTAGCTCTGGTATAAATAATTGTAGGCACATTTTGTTGGGTGGGGTTACAGCATGTATTGATAACATGCATATTACTAAGTTTATCATCTACACTGACCCCATCCCATCAGAAGCACATCAGCTTTCTCTCCTTGATACCTCCCATGTGATCCCATACCTTTGCATAAGGGTTATGGTTAGGGAACAGTTAAGTACACTGCCAACCAATGTGCTTTTTAAAACCATGTGTTCAGCAGTAAAATGGGAACTGATGTACATTTACTGATGTGTGTGGTATTGCAATATTGCTCGTCAATTGAGTGTTTTGTTGTTGTTTCTGCCCTGTTCTTCCAGAAGCCTGGAGGGAGATACTGTCTGTGGCAGAATGAATGGTTGCTGTACTTGTGGATTTTGCTGCAAAGGGGACATAGTTGATTGCATTTGTCCAAAACTCTGCTGCTGGGTATAATTATTTTGGTTGTTGCTTCTATGCCTATTACATTTGTTTCTGCAATTAGTAATTGTCATTTGGTTTGTGCCTCCATTGCATTCATCATCTGTTGCTGTTGCAACTTCATCTGCATAAATTGCTGTTGCAGTTGTTGGACCATTTGGTCTTGGCCTTCATATTATCATTCCACCTCTTGTACATTTACTCTTTTCCTCAGGATAAATGTCTCATCAGCAAAGGATTTCAAGGTTTTGTCAAAATTATCAATGATTTCAATGACCTGAGAATGTTGTTGGCATATAGAGTCATTTTGCTGAGTTGCATTGTTATTCATTCTAGCTGTATCAGTAAAGAAAGCTTTGATATTGATGTAGGTTTTATCCTGCTCAGGGATTTTATCCCATTCCCTCATGTCATATGGAAATGCCTCAATATTTTAAATTAATGTGATTGGGATGAGAAACAATTGGCTTTTATTTTATGGGTTGCCATCATCACTGGAAAACTCCTGTATTTTGTCAAGACACTCAAATAGAGTCTCAATTGGCATGTTTGGATCATAGGGAGTCATTATTTTTGTCTTCATTTTCTGAAAGGTACTAGCCCTCAATATCTCTGTACAACCCATACAGGTGTTGTAAGAAGTTATTTTTCTGTTTCCATAGCCAACAACTGTCTGCTTCAAGATGACATATGGTAGTACTTTGGTATTTGGATGTCATGACATTGTTCCTGCAAGCTGTGATGACAGCTTGAAACTCAAGGAATGCATTTAAATTAATTCTGCATTAATGTTGAGTCAAATTGATGTTGCCATGATTCATATTTGTGCCAGGTGGGTAAACTGACCCTACTCATGGTTTTCCAGGCACCAACGATGGAGTGTTTCAGATTATGGTCTAATATTTGGCAGTAAGTGCCAATACCAAGTATCTATGTTGTCTCCTGCCTAGTGGTGTTTCTACCAAAGAAAGATTCTCTATGATTTCTTAATGGGTGATTTTGATACTTGGATAATTGGTCTGGCCACTAGTACATTTTAGCGCCTTGTGGGGGAAATTAGCAGAGACATACATGATACCTGATGCTAGGGTTGTAACTCATGGTTTGTTGTTGTTCAGCGGTGAAAAAGACAAAGAAAATATGTACTTGGTGGTTGGTGTTAAAAATCATGAGTCAGCTCTCTGTTGAACTAGCTAAAGAGAGGATCACAGTTAACGAGGCACGAGTTGACTTATTTTATGAGAAAAGAGTGCTTGACTACTAAATCTACTGCTATGTGGGTCTGACCTGTGCATGTATGAAGTGGTAAGTCTGGACCACAGCAGCTCCAGATGGGTGCACATGGCCAAATATGGAAGTGGAAAGCTACCCTGTCATGTATGGCAGGTGCTAGGTCTAGGATTAACACTAGTTAATGGTATGAATCATATCTTCCCAAGTTATAAAGCATGAATAACTAGAGTAATCTGAAGACAGAAATGACCATGGTCTGGTGATTGTGTTTATTACATTAGTTCTGAATTAAAATAGAAATTATGGCAAGTAATCAAAATGATCTAGTTTCAAACTCTCAAATCACCCATCAATTATATTCCCAGAAAATGAATAAGATACAAGCCCCTATATTGTTCAGGCATACCAAAATGAAATCTTTGGAATATTAATCCAAGTTACTCCATGTCAACTCAACCTAGTGTAGCTACCATGTGTTTTCATTTCACACTGCCAAAAGTAATATTCCCCTTACTCAGGAGAAGTTTACATGGTCTACATTTATCAGCCCCTCAAGTTTTCATGTCATACAACAATACATGCTTGCCCAATGAAGTCCTTAGATTGCAGAGGCAACCAAATCATAAATGTCATATAGGACATTATCTGCAGTAAGACTAATTTTTTTACCACATAGTGATTTGGCCATTGAGTCAGCTGGGTTGTCTTCTGACATGACATGTGCAGTGAGGGACTCAACCATTACCACCTCACTTTCTCTCTAACTTTACAACAGCAGACTTTGTCATGATTCATCTTAACCAAAGATTCTGGTTTTGATGCACTATTAATGACTGACATGATGTTTAATTTTTTGAGATATTTTTTTATTTGATTTTTATTGGTATCATTTCAATTTTTCTGGACTTAAAATGTTTATGTTTATAGTTTTTCACTGCATTTTTGTATTCTTCCCTCAGCTACTTTCAAATAATGTACCCTTTTTAAGATTTTATGCTCAAATTTGTTGGCTACTTCATTATCTCTCTGTTCATGTGGTTTGGTTTTAGCTATATGTCAGTTACATCATTTTGATTGTTTTATTTGTAGTTACTGGTGTAGAATAATTGTAGGTACTTTTTAGTATTAGTATCTATTATGTCTATGGTTTATTTCATGGTTTTGTATTATCTTTTATTGCTTAGACAGGAGTCCATATGTGAGTTATTTTGTGATTTTTTGTTGGCTCTTTTTTTATGTTTGATTAGCTGTAAATTCTTTTGAAGGCAAATGTCTTCTTCTGAAGTAATGTTCTTGTCTAGGTCCTTTTGTATGTTATTTTGTATGTTGTCATTTGTATGTCTTTTTTGTAGGTCTTCTTTTGTAGGACATCTTTTGTAGTTTTTTTGTAGATTTTCTTTTTCATGTTATATTTCATGATTTTTGTATGTTCTTTTATTGCTTGGATGTGTGTTCATATGTTGGTCATTCTGTGATGTTTTTGTTATTTATTTTTTATGAATGGTTAGTCGTAAATTCTTTTTCAAATCTTCTCCTGAAGGCTCTTTTCTAGACCCTTTTGTAGATTGTTTTGTAGGTCTTCATCTGTAGATCTTCTGTTGTATATCTTTTCTGTAGATCATTTTTGTTGGTCCTCTTTTGCAGGTCTTCTTTTGCACATTATCTTTTGTACATTCTGTTGTAGACCATCTTTTGTAGGTTGTTTTGTAGGTTTTGTTTGAATTCTTCGGCAGGTGTTTTTGTAGGTTTGATTGTGGGTTTGTTTGTATTTTTATGTTTTTTGGAGATTCTTTTAGATTTGACTGCAAGTTTGTAAGGTAATCCATTGTTGATTTTTAATGTTCTATTGCAGGTTGAATTACAGTTTGTTTTGTAGTTTCTTTTTTAGTTTCATTTGTTGGTTCCTTTGTAAATGATTTTTTGGATTCCTTCACAGATTTATTTGTTAGATTACTTTTAAGTTTTGTTGAGGTCCTTTTGTAGATTCATTTGCAGAGGTTCTTTTGCAGTGTTTCAATATTTTTTGTATGCTTTTAGATTCTTTAGTAGATTGCTGACAAGGGTTCTTTGAAAATTTTCTTTGAAAGGTTTCTTTTGTACTTTATTCCAAAGTGTTATTTGTAGGTCATTTTGATATTTCTCTTGCAGGTCCCTTTGAAGATTCTTTTACAGGTTCTTTTGCAGGTTTTTTTGCAGGTTCTTTTGATGGTTCTTTTACTGGTTCTTTGTAGGTTCTTTTGCAGGTTCTTTTGCAGCTTCTTTTGCAGGTTCTTTGACATGTTCTTTTGAAGGTTCTTTTGCAGATTATCTTGTAGGTTCTTTTAAAGGTTATTTTACAGGTTAATGTGAAGTGTTTTACAGTTCTTTTACATGTTCTTTTGCAGGTTCTTTTGCAGGTTCTTTTGCAGGTTCTCTTGCAGGTTCTTTTGCATGTTCTTTTGCATATTCTTTTGCAGGTTCTTTT
>JALLOT010002152.1:0-13294 GCA_036939595.1 Thalassiosira livingstoniorum | reverse complement strand
ACTGATTAATCCCATGATGCTACCATGTCTGCACCAGCGACAGCTGCTTCAAGTCAATATATGAACAGTGAGAATATGGAATTTTCAAAACAAAAAAATGATACTTTAATGCTCTTCAATATTTCATAGTCATGGGATTCTTTCAAGCATCTTAGTCTTTTGTCATTTCTAAAATACATCCTTATTAGGAAAGTCTCCAAAAGAAAGTGAAAATTTTAAATTTTGAAATGATGGGTATTGGGCATGGGTTTGTCCAGAGATGTCTGAGACATGTCCAGTACAATTATTTTTTATCTTCAGATATGTCCCTTGTTCCAATTCTGAAAACATGGCCAGGTAAGTAAAGTATGATAAGTAAGCCATGAATCATGAGTTGTCAATGAATGTTAACGTACTCTATCTCCAATAATTTGAAGTCAGTGCTGTGCCATACAATGCAACACATTTTGAAGCTAAAAATTATTTGATATGTGCAATGGGTATTGGCCATGATTGCTTATCAGGATTAGTGATAGAATGTATATTGACACAAATAATGAAAAAAGGTCATTTACTTGCAACAATTTTCTTTGTAATTGATATCCCATGTCAAAATATGAAATTGTAGAGTTTTTATGTGTGAATATAAAAATAATGAATGGTTTTCTAGATACAGAAATTGATTTCTATTAACTAAACCCAAAAACTCATTGTAGACATGTGTCCTAAACTGGAAACAATACGATTTGCAGCTAATCATCTAACAATATTAACAACATTGTTGAAAAGAAAAGATCCAATTTAGTCCAGTGCTTTGATTAAATCCCTAAACATCAATCATTACTTTAGTAGTTTATGGCAGCTTCTTGCAAAATATGAATTGAGATGATATCTTATGAATTGGTGTAAGATTCAAGTTTCAGTAAATAATTTTAGATTGGAATTTTGGATTTTGGGTTTTGGTTTTTCTTGGTTCTTTGACCTACTAAATTTAGTTTGTTCAAGAATACAAAAAAGTATATATTGACATCATTTGTAAATTTCCTTACAAAATTGGGTTTTGAACAAAAACATTGATTGTGATAATACAAATAAATTATGCTGAACATTTCACATCAGATCTTAAAAGACAAACATCCAATTGGTCAACCTATCCCAGAATGGTAAGATCTGACACCCCATGTAACCTTTATGAGATTGACTTGTTTTAATTCTTTTATTTAGCTCTCCTTAAAAATTAAATTTGATTCCTTGATTGTATTGTTTTCTGATTTTATCAAGTAACTTATTGAATATTACATATTAGTAATATTAAATCTTAAAATTTATTCCATGAACCAACCAGACACAGGTTAGTAACACAAGAGAAGAGATGATGCCAGTTGTTACTTTTTACTAGAGTAGTCTCAAAAACAGTAAATTTAGTTTTGAGTTCAATAATGAATGCACCTTATTTATCAATATGAGAAACAACATAAAACAAGATATAAAATTGTTCTTTCATATATTATATCTCTGGTAAGATATCATATTATGTGATTGTCAATGATGTGCTGGAATAAACCAGTAGTTAGTCATGCAATCAATTTACAGTAGTCTATTGTTTAGTTCATTTGTGTCATTCATTGATAAATAATAATCTATGTGTAGTCTAAGTTTAAGACAGTTTTATTGAGCCAAACTTTTTCATTGGAAGTTGTTTTTTCTTATTTGATTTGCTTGTAAATGGTGTTTTTCCATTATGTTTGTTTTGATTTTAACATAATAACATACAATTGGCTCAATCTTGTATCTTGCATTTTATTTATCCAAGACATATTATATTATATCATATTATATTATATTATATTTTTTGTCAGATTACAAGTTTATTGGTCCCTAAAAATACAACATTGTGTCTCCCTTAAAAAAGAATATTTTGTGATCACATACAATCTTTTGATGCATTCTATAGTGGCAGTAAAACCCTAACCCTGGTACTCATGAACCAAGTGTTGTGACAGTTCAAAGTATATTTTATCTACTCAGACATCTGCATTATCTTTCTTTTTGCTGTGCAAATATCCTTGATTTACCCCATAGAATTTGGATGAAAGTGAATTTGTCACAGGGGCCAAAATTTGACAACCAAAAATAGTCCCAACCTAGGATACACACACAGTTAATCCTAATCCAGTCTCAGACAACTAGCCACATCTATAATTTATAATATGGAATAGCAAAATTGAAATTTAACCAGATAACACTATCTAAATTGATCCCAATAAGCACACCATCCAACAATTTCCCTCAAAGAAAGTTTGTTAGTACATGACAATGATACCTGATACACAGGTTTGTTCAGTTTCTTTGAGAGAAAGCAAATTCCATATAACTATTATCACAACAATAATTATAATGATTTAAAAAATACGAAAATATGTAAGAGATATCAACTTTGTCAAATCCCAAGAAACGTAACAAATTACAAGCTCACACAAACAGACACAAGACTTACACATGAATGACATCAAGAGGATAGAAAGTACATGTTGTAACAACAAAATAAAACAATAATTGATAGACATAAACATTGCTTCTTCAAGAGAACAAGTTT
This sequence comes from Thalassiosira livingstoniorum, assembly GCA_036939595.1. Taxonomy (NCBI): domain Eukaryota; phylum Bacillariophyta; class Thalassiosirophyceae; order Thalassiosirales; family Thalassiosiraceae; genus Thalassiosira; species Thalassiosira livingstoniorum. The sequence continues at coordinate 10,719 of JALLOT010002152.1, read as the reverse complement.
GTGAATAGCACGATAATATTCCAGCCCAAAATTTTGAAGGAGCTATTAGGTACCAAACAAAATATAATCAATGTAATACTTCATTATATCATCAACATTGAAGTGTAGGTTCAGCTAATAGTAAATGACAGCTGAAATCAGACACAGAAAGAATCCTTGGTACTCACACCATAGGTACCAATTTCATTCTACTTTCTTTTTTATGGATTGTTTTGACATTGGTGTTAGTGATATATTGATGCAAAAGCTAAGATAGCTTCTGTACCTGTACAAGTACAAGGATGTGTTGATGCCTTTAGCATCTTCTCCCCCAACAACCCAACTATTATTATAACCATGGTAATTATTATGATTTTGATCAATATTTTCTTGCTCATTATCAAACTAGTAATACATTGGATGGGTTCAGGTTTAAGAAGACAAAATGGACCATGAGACTTCCTGCATCATTGACATGAAGTGCTTATGGTGCCATTACAACAGAAGTTGACATTTACTGTATCTCTTGAAACCATATTAATAATATAGAAGTCAAATAATCAGGACATTAAAACTTCATTGAAACAATTGATTTATGACCTTAGATAGTATGACATGTATTCAAGACATGTGCAGAAGAAATATTCAGAATAGCTGTACATTTGCTTGATGTTATTATCATGTTTTTATACAAAGCTGGATCACAAAGTACTTTCCAATAATCAGATTGTGTACGCTAAAAATATCACTGAATATTAGTTTAATATATACTTCTGTGAATATTACATAATCACAACTTCATTAGTGCTTGGTTGTTTTTGAGAGCAACTTATTCCCCCAAAAAAGTATATATTCTTTCAAAGACACTTCCTGTTCAAATCTTCCACTCCCATTTATATTCTCTCCTACTAACCCTTTCCTTTCTTAATAATCCAATTGTTGACAACTTTCTCAGTCCAATGAATTTCTTGAATAATTTGTTTTGATACTTTTAATTAGATGAGAACCCTTCCAATTGATGCTTACTGTTGTCATTATAAGAATTGTAGAGTGACTGTGCTGATGCTCACAAATCTATTAATAGCCAGGTCATGGTAAATGTTGCTGTTGGCAGTTAAATTTGACCAATCTTCTTTATATTTTTGTTGCATTGTGATATTGAACTTAAAATTAAAATGATACTCTCTTTGTGTCATAATTCAATCTTAAAATATTTATTTGGACAGAGATGCATTCAAATTGAATGTAATGTCATCACGTTGTCTATTCACAAAAAAATAGTTTCTAACTAAGTATTTGCAATTTATAAAATCTTCTTGACCAAGAATAATTTTTGATATGAAGCACACCAATGAAAATGTGGGTAAAAATGCATGAACTAGTCATAGCACTTCTATTTTTTCTTATGAATGATATTTTCTTACTTTTTCATTACAGCTCTGTACATTGTTACCCATTCTTAATGTGACACCCCACCAACTTCTGTTACCATCTCTGATTCAACTTATATTGGAGCACACTACTAACATAGTTGCACTAAAGCAAAACAAAACACCTTTTGTCTTTCAGTTTTTAGATTTGACTCTTTAACTAGATGTGTACTACTATTACAATGATGTAATAAAATTGACTCACCAACAGTCTCCGGCTCAACATGAATATGAGACTATTCAAAAATATTGAATGATTGAGATTATTGGATATTTTTGTTGTTGGGGTGTTCAGAATTAAATTTGCAAATGTGTTTTGGTATTACTTATACAGACTACTGGCAAATAATTAAGCCCTGTCCATCAATTACCTGTCCGTCTGCAGATCATAACCTACTATGTTTTTATACTCTGTGAAGTGAAATATTGGACATGAAGTAAAATGGCAAAATAATTTAGATTTTTACTTGTACCAAGTATCACCATTCATTGATCCATGCATGGCAAAAACATGTGTTACAATAGATGCTCATGCATGATCTGAAAAATTGCTGATGTCAGAGGAAGTTGTTACTCATTCTTCCATTGCAAAAAAATTCTGATGTTTTTGGACAACAGAGTAATATTAGTATTAGCTCCCACTCATGAACCCTTGACCTTGAAAATCCAATTACTCATGCTTCCAACTGCACCATTGTGAATCTGCTGGTTGTTGGATGTTGCATTGACTTTGTAACTGAGAAAGCATTCAATCAATGTTATTGCCTCTCCAACTGAATTGGTGAGTGGTTTCAGTTATTTTTACATGAGCAACACTTTCTTCATTATTGTCACAGATAGTACAATAGGAAACAGCAGAAAAAAATAGATTCTTTGGTATGATTGTTAATTTCACCTGCTCAGAAAAAGGATTCAAGCCTCACAGATTTTGGATGGCCAGGCCTCAAATCCCAAAGGTGGATGCATCCAAATGAATCTAAGGAGAACAGTGATGTTGGAACTATCATGTGCTGGAAAGTGGAAATCATTTTCAGAAAAATTGTTGCAAAACAGACTCTGGATGTACATTTCTAGCTCAATCTATATTAAATACGATAAAAGAAAATAGAAATATGAATTTTCATATGTGAAAACATGGGCCATCAGTTCATGCTTAGGGATGGGGCTTCAACAATCAACTGCAAAATTGAAATCAAACAATCAAAACCATTACTTAGCAGGTACTAATTGAGATGATGACTCAGGACCTCTCTTTTTCAAAATAATGATAATGGACAATAAAAAATATATTTCATTTTGCTTTAAGTGATCTACATCAAGGCTTTTCCTTGTTTCATGATATGCGGTATTGCACAATCATTTGGGCAGACTTTCTTTTTGAACAATACGTGCTGGGCCAAAAGGAAACAAAGGCAACACTTTCAATGACAAAGTACAATATAATAAAATAATTATCCCAAACAAGCTAGATTGCAGGACTTAACATCTGAGAAGCAACAGCCAAAATGCAGGAACAGGAAGCTACTTTTTATGTCATACCTATTCTCAGGCTAATCAAGCATAAAAAAACGGAAAATACTAACGATATCAAAAATTGCATACAAATACACAAAGCCAAATGTCCAAGCAACATAATTGATCAAACTTTCTCAAATGAGAATTAAACACATAGGGGCAACCTTCAATAAAAATTATGTGCATCATTCAAAAACATGATTTCTTGATGAAAACAATAGTTTTTTGGAAGGATTTAAAACTAAATACCTACTTAAAGAAAACATTGCAGAAGTACCAAATTCACCCCAAAATGGGCTTTGAGATCTCCTCAGGGAAATAAAATCTCACTATCCTTTCAAAAATATCCTTCTTTGAGTCAGAGCCTACTGGCAAACTTGGATCCGGCACCAAACCAAGTGAGTTCAGTTATTTCAATTGAAGAAAATTCAAAATCTTTCCAAAGAAGTAGGGACTGTACTCAATAAACACTTTTTCAGTGCACTATTTGAATTCATTGATGGAGGGTTGATGAGGATGCTGGTGTGGTGGACTTGTACTTCAGCTCTACCTTTTGAAGGTCTTTCTCATGTCCAATTGGGTCATCTGCAAGCATGGAATGATGTTTAGAGTCCTTCCCATGCCTTCACATCCAATGGGCTCTCCATGGGTAGCTTTTCATTGCCATACCCATCCCTAGCCTGAGTTATCATCTCTGATGCCTTGTCATTCTTTTCCCTGGTATCTGTCACTTCCATTTGATCTTGGGATGGATTTGTAGACTCTGATCCATCTTCCTTGTCTTCAAATGGCTCCTGTATGTTGTTGTCTGATGGCAAAGGTTCTGGCCATTTAAGAGGATCATCTTTAAATAAATATTGTTACTCCTCTGGAATAAGGAAGGCTTTTTAGATGCTCATCCTCTGTTTAGGTGGCTGCCTTCTTTTGATGACCCAAATATTCTCTGTGGCTTTCTTTTTGTCCTCATTGCTACTTAGGTGTAATGGTGTTGATCTTTCCATTGGCTGCCAGCATTGCTGTTTTTTGTGGTGCCTTGAGCTTAGGCAGAAATCCTATTGTGGGCTGCTTGTTGTTATTGAATTGATAAAGGATGTTGCACAACTGAAGGGGTGTCAGCCTTACAAAGGCTGCTGACCCAAATGTTGTCCAATGTTACCCTCCAAAAACAGCCTAGATGATCCTTGGTGGGGGGGGTATTGATGGGATGAGTTTGGGTGGTATCTGTTGGCTGGAGGTTGCTGTAGATGTTGATTTTGGGAGCAGAAGTTTCATGGTGGGGTTGGGTTCATTGTTTTAACACCCAAGTTTTTTGCATTGTATAGTATGTTAAAAAGGACTTATGTTGTTTGTATCCTCTTCTAATCTCTTTTAACTGCGTAGTAGTAGTACCTACACTACCTTAGAGTACTGCTTACTTAAAAAAAATGAGATAGAGTTTGACCAAATGATACTAGGCCTAATCATTTTGACCAAAGGGACTTAGAAGATATGATTTTTTGGGCAAGGTGGCATTGAAAATTGAAAAAAAATAGTAGATTTTAGAGATCTTGCGAACCTTGCAATCAGAATGAAATATAAATTCCTTCATTGAGTTTGATGTTGTTGATATTCAAAGACAAATTGGATCTTGTTGAGATAGGTTGGGTTGGTGACAAAAGGATGGTACGACAGTACATTTTTACAAATGATCTTGTTGTGCGCTACCGCTGCCGACGCGTAACTGCAGCTACCTAAGTACGTAAAGATGAGATTTTTCCGCTTCCGCCGTAAACGACCACCACGTCCGGGTGTCATGGACGCCACCGCCCCTAGGGCCGGTAGGCCTCCTGACCCGCCGCCATGGTCAACGTCGCTAACTCCGAATCGTCTCATCGCCGCCGCCAAGTACACTTTCTTCGTCATTTCCGTCATTGCCCACCTCGCCGTCATTGGCCACTGTCACCGCCTTCCCGGTGCCACCTTTGGTTCTCTGGAACCCACCATCGCCTCCCTGCTCCCTCCGTCCATGAGGGACGCCATGCCTTTTTCTGCGTCTCAGCACGCCATGTCTCTCCACGGCTCTCCGCCGTACAACACTCCGGGTCCGCCGACCCCCAGCACCCACCATCGTCATTCATCCATCTCCCCCACAGGGGGTCACCACATAAACCCCAAAAACCCCAAACCATATCGGTCCCCCCCGTCACCCAGTAGGGAGGGCGGACATCGACACACCACGCCCTCTCATCCCAACTCCCACCCCACCACCCGCCACACCCAGCATAACCCTACCACCCCCACTACCCTCACACCCACTTGCACCCCACAATCCTCCACAACCGACCACTCCTTTTCATCCAAACGGACCACCCCCACCACTACATTCCTCACTCTTTCATCAGAGCCCACTACGTCACCACCTCCTTCCGATTTCACCATGACCGTCCACTCCAAGTTCGCCGGCCCCAGCCCGGCCGCCTCCAAAAGCACACCCTACGCACCCTACCCGCCCCCTCCACCAGTCCCATCCCCACCCCCTTCCCCGGTCCTCCTCCCTCCATTCCACGGTGCAGCGGCCGGCCCAACCGCCCAGGCGGCAGCGACGAAGGTCGCAGCCAACGCACCTCCCCCCGGCCCATCCATCTCCACTCCCACACCAGCCGCTGCCGCCGCCGCCATCGATGCCTCCGGCACTACTCCCCCGAACAAGGGAGTCCCCGACCTCCACGCGACGCCCGGGGCCCCTTTCCCCAACTCCAAGCCCCCACCCGACACCATCAGCGCCAAAGACCGCCCGATCCACAACCACCCGCCCCATGACGCCACCGCCAACACCCCCGCCTCCATCCCACCCTTCTCCCCCGGCCTGGGCACACAAGCCGGCGGCTCTCCGACACCAACGGGGATCGCAGCCACCTACAACCACCAGCCGCCCACCGAACCAGGCAAATCTCCAGCGCCCGCCACAACCAACAACAACGCCCATGGTGCCATCCCTTCCCCCTCCCCCACAGCCACCTTCTTCGACAAGCCACCCCCGAACCAAGTCCCACCCACAGCCAACAACCCCTTTAACCCATCCACCCCTATCATTCATCAGCGCAAAAGCACTGACGCCTCTCCCAACGACTCCACCAACGTCGTCCCTCCCCCCTCTACCGGCACTTCAACCCCTCTCCCTCACCAACCACACCAGCAGCACCATGGAGCCACCAACAAAGCCACAAAAAAGCCGTTCTCCATCCCCACGCCCCCCACCCATCAGGCCCATCCTCCTCCATTTGGACATTCCAAAATCAGCACCAACACCAGCCACCCACAACCATCCGTCACCAAGGTTCATCACTCGACAGCTCCGGACACCAATCCATTCCCCAACCCTCAACCTCACTTCGTCCAACCATCCCCACAACCAAACTCCAACCCCGGACAACCTTCGGCATACTCGGCACCTCCCGACTTCACCAACTTGAATCCCAGCCCTTCCTCCAACACGCCCATCACCGATGCCGCCATCCGATCCTTCTCCAACCGATACAATTACAACCAACACAACCTACAGCACTCGACCTCACTCAACAACCATGGCACCAGCGATCCCACTCAACAACCCACTCCCACCCCCACTTCCCACCTCCAGTCACCGCTCGCCGGAACCGCACCATCCCCAGCCCCCCATGCCTCAGCCGCCTCCACCCTTCCATCACATGACGAACGCCACCGCCATAAGCCTACATCGGTTTCTGGGCTCAAAAGCCCACCCATCAACCCCATTCACAATCCCCAGCCCCCCACCAATGCCAATCGATCCAACCTCAACAAGCCACTCTTCGCCTCCACCTCCACTCCCACTCACCCAATGCTTAACTCCACGCCAAATCCAACCAACCCCACCACCTACAAGTACTCACCACAACCGCACCAGCCGACCGCCACCCACACCTACTACACCCCTGATTTCTACCCCAACCCCTCTAACTATGCCCCAATGAACTATCCACCCACTCCATCAATTCATCCCACCTACCCCTTCCACTACAATCCCATGCAATCCACTCCCAACGCACCAGTCCCAGCCCATGGCAGTTCCGCCGCATTCCCTCCGTACCACGCCACCCACCAACCTCACTCCACATTCCCAACACACAACAACGCCACAAATCTATCTCCAGCCATCGCGCCAGCCCCTCACAATCCCTTCGAATCGACCAATTATGCCTATTCCTCCGCCGCCCCCTCCAACACCAACCACCAAATCGCACAATCTAACGTCAGCGCCTTCCACACACCAGGGACCACAGGCAATCCCTCCCCCCCTACTCAACATGGCCATCTCCAACCACCCCATGCCTCAACTGTCTCCCCCAACAACAGCACCCACGAATCTAGCAAATCACAGTCCCACAATCCAACTACTCCCACACCCACCAACCCCACCCATACCTCCTGCACCATAGCCGCCTCCACCAACCAATCCTCCATCTCGACTCCATCTAGCACATCCAACCCCCCTCCAACGACAGCACCCGGCTTCACCAATGTCCCCACCAAATTCTACAACCAACTCTATGCCTCCTACGTTAAAAATAACCCAACCTTCAAATCTCCTCCACCGCCGGTCCCACCCCAACAAACAGCCACCTCCAATCCCCCAGCTCCAAGCAACGACTTCGTCTCTCCCAAGCCAGCTCATACTTTCAAGCCATCCCAATCCGCCACGGCCCCTTCACCAGTCTCTTTTGCCACCAATAACATATACCATGTTTTCGAATCCACCCAAGCCGCGTCCACTCCCACTCAACAAATAGAAGCAGCTCCGCCAACTGATCCATCCAAAGAAACCAGCAAGCCCCTCTCACGCCGCTCGCCAACTCCAAAACGCAACAACCCCAAAACCAGCCACGACAGCAGCCATTCACCAACTCCATTCTGGGCTTCCTTCCTTGCTGAAGGGGCACACGCCGACATGCACCAACGCGAGAAAGCGAGAAAAGACAACAACCAGTCCGATTTTGAAGCCCAAACCAAGCGACTCATGACCCAACAACAGACCAGCAGAGCCTGCATATGGGTCTATTACCGGGGTGAAACGGCCAATCTTCGCAGCCACATCACCAGCCTCGACGACATCAAAGTATGCCTCTACAACATTACGGGGCACCTCCAACTCCCCTTCGAAGTCGACATACCGTATGACGCCGAGGACTCCGAACGCAACCAGAAGGACCAGCGGATCATCTCAGGGTTCTACGGCGTCTCCCCACGTACCACCATCGACAACCCCACCTTGCACTCCGAAGACGTGGCGGACCTCCATGAACAACTAGCCTACATCTTTCGAGCCGGATGCAGTCCCACCCGATACAGCCAAGTCCCTGACAGCCCACCCTGGATTGGAGACATTCTCTTCACGCTCCCTCCCATGAACAACACCGACTACCGTCAATTTGCACTCCTCCTGGGCTTCCAGTTCGACTGGATCCCAGTGGGATGCCACCTCAGTTTGCGCCACCTCGCCACAGTCATTTACACCGCCATTGCTGCCGCAACCTCCCCATCCATCCTCCCGCGTCAACAACCGACGGAAATCACAGAGGTTTTCTGTTGCAAGAACTACCGGGACAAAATCAACAATGTCAACAAAAACTTCATCTCAGGCATGATCAGCAACGATGATCTAGGCTCCCACTTTTCAGCTCAAGCCAAAACGACATGCTCCTCTCCCCAATTCCGTCAATCTCCCACCATCTCCATTTTTGGGAACATCTCTGTCAGTTTCGCACTCTTCGAAAAAGATGGCAAGCCCAGAGCGGAAGTCGTCAAAGACGCCTATACCATCCTCAACGAACAACGCCAACAAGTTCTCAAAATCTCCGTCACCGGCCTCAACAAAGATCTCCTTTTCGAACCAGCGTGGGTGACTCTTCTCTGTGCAAAGTTGGACCTGTTGGAAGGCATCGTACCAGATCTCAGTGGCGGTTATTCCAACCCAATCTTCAACTTTATTTTCATCAATGAATCGCGGGCCAAGCTCTACAATGAAGCCAAGATCAAGGACCTTGCCTTCGCCCTGGTACCTCAACTCCGCAAGGAAACGGAACATGGAGCCCAAGTTCGACAAGCAAGGGAAAAGCTATTGGAATCGGCAGAACTGGACCAGCTATCTTTGGAAGACACAACAACATATCGGAAGGTCAGCAGCAGCAGAATTGTCAATCTCGGAGCCTACCTCTCTCACAAATTCTGGGCGGTCGCCAATGGCAAGGGTGGTGGACGTTCAGTTGGGATCTACAGAATCTACAAGGCTGGGCACAATGTGGTCTTTCTCACCAGCGGCGTCTCCTTCAATCTCCAGCGAATGCACCTCACCCAAGGCGGCGCGTTCCTCTGGCTGCAACAATTCTGGCACGACATCAAATGCCTACTTGACATCTACGAACTCCACCGACGCACTCCTCTCAACGAAACCAACCTCACCTGTCCCAACCCCCACCTTGGCATCATCCTCACCAACAGAAACGAACTATCTGAATATCAGTACTCCGAAGACGACAGCGCGGAACTCCTCCTCCATCGCAAGCGTGCCCAAGAACTTGCAGCAGCGGGAGTCTTCCTCAGCCGTGGTTGGACGGGACCCTTCAGAGATGTCACTCCCGGCACCGACCTCCCCATCACCGAACTCCCATCAGGCGATCAGACCAACCTCACCCTCCAACTTGATGCAGCCACTCCCGCCACTCCCTCCCCAGCTCCCAACGCCCCTCCTCCCAACTCCAACACCCCCTCATACTCCGCCGCGATATCCAATCCCACCCCGACCAACCCCAGTAACCCACCATATGTATCCTCCGCCAAACAAGGCTCAGCTATCAAGCGTCCTCCCTCCCACCGTCACTCGTCCGACTCCAGCCCACCCTCCAAAATGTCCACTGCACGACACAACCATCTCCAGCCTCCCTTTGACCAAGACATCATTGATATCACCCATGATGACAGCATTGATCAAGAACCCCTATCTCAAGATTCCAGCTTCTCCCCACCCAAGCCTTCTCAAGACCATCGCCTCAGCTCTCCCCAAAACCTCCAACAAGCATTCTCCAACCCCTCACCCCAGCCAACACACAATCAAGCTCCCACTCCAATGGACCACTCTCGCCTCCCCGACCAACCTAAACGGTCCCAGGATGCAGCCAACATCGATGATTCTGCCGACATAGAATCCCAACTCCCCACCACACCAACTGAGCCCACCCCAACATCCTGCACCAATGGCAACCACTCCGATTGCCGCAACAACCCTCTCCTCACCCCAACCCTAAGTTTTGTCATGGGCCCTCACACCGGACCACTCGCCCTCCGCCACCTCCTCCGTCAATGTGGTTGCACGGACAATCAAATCAAGGACCTGGAACTCTGCCCAAGACTGGACACCCACTTCGATGCCCATGTCGGCCTCACCTCCGAAAGCTATGCAGAGCCTCTCTATAACAAGCTCATGGAATCCATCGAGGTCTTGGGGAATGTCAACTACTACCACCGCAACTTCAATCTCCCAGTCGACATGAATGATGTGCTTTTTTACTCACCGTCATTGCCTTTGCTCAAACCACTCCCCTTTTGCATTTTCACAGACTGCCCCTTCCACAACAACGAGGTAGAGATATTCCGGCCCCTCAACAACCACCTGTCCACTCACCATGAACGCTACCTCCATCGACTTACGCCGGACCAGCTGAAGCAGTTCTGCATCCACAGATGCCATTTCTGCGACAGTTTCTTCCTCACATCGGACCGCCACTTTCAACACCTGTCAGCA
>JALLOT010002151.1:0-13301 GCA_036939595.1 Thalassiosira livingstoniorum | reverse complement strand
AAAAAGAATGGGGCCAATTGTCCAAGTGGTTGCTTCACACTAAAGCCCCCCATAAAGGAACCCAGGATTTTGTGTCATTTTTTGCAATTTTAAGCTCAATGAAACAGGAATATTGAATTTGAAATTTCAATTTTTTAGTTTTGAAATTTCAAATTCAACTATTTATGTTCATATTCATATCTGGAGATTAATACTGAAAATTTAATAAATGCACTCACTTACAAATGGTATGGTACCATATATATTACTGTAGTACAATACTATAGTCACATACAGTTACAATACTTACTATACCTCTAATGAGAGATATCGTACATGCAAACTCCAACACAGCACCACATGCCAACGCCCAACAACATGAACAAACGTCAAACACCCAATGGCAAGTCTGCAACAATGGCAACACCAAATGTTGTTGTCATTGTTTTTGTCATTGTTGCTAATGTTGCAGTCATTATTAGCCTACATAGTTATTATTGGTCATGTAGTTAGCTTTTTCAAAGTAATTAGTTGTTGGGGCAAGTCTATGATGATGGCAATGCCAAACATCATCATCATTGTCATTGTCATTGACTTCATTATCATTCATTATAGAGCACAATTGATTGAGTGATGATAGTCATCTTTTTTATTTGAATTTGGGCTGAATTGTAAAAAATTTAAGTACATTACTTTGTTGTACATTCCACTACATCCTGAATTAAATTAAATTAAATTATCTAAGCCTCTCCAGATTTGAAAACTGCCATTTGGTTTCAAATCATATCTTGAAACCCTTAAAACTCAAAAAATGCACAAATTATGCCAAACTTCAAATGGCCATTACTCAGTCAATAATGGGTCTTTTGATCTCATCTCTTCAACATCTGAGACCTGATAAGCCTAATAATTAATAAGTTGATACATTGTTGTGATATTATTGACTTTTCTAAAAAGTCATTAGCCTTTGAAGTCAAATGTACAGTATAGATATATATCACTGTTCCTCTGTTGGTGGTGAGATATTCAATGACTGTGTGCCTGCCAAAAACCAAAAACAAGTAATTCATCATGCTCTTGTGCCTTGACTGGATCATGGTGTGTTTGTGACTGCAAAGCTTAAATAGGAACAAGGTAGCATAGTGCAAATGTTGGTGATCCAATTTACTAAATCACAAAAGGAGGAACATGTGAATAACTTGTTGGATGTGGGAAAGTAGCTGCTTGAGTGGCAAAACAAAGATACTTTAATTTCTCAAGGGTAGTTGAATCATAAAGATCTTTCAACATTGTTGTCAGATGAGCAAAAAGCTATTGGGAAATCCTGCTTCAGTTTGTTCAGCACTCACTACAAGATAATGAAAACTATGAACCAACCTATCCTGTTTCAGTGTTCAAGAACTTCAGACAATACAAAAACAAGGGTAAGGAAGAAATTGACAAACATAAGAGGTGAGCTTGATAATTGGAAAAGTCTTGAATGGATTGTTTGAGCAAAAGTATCCTTTTCACCGCATTTATGCCGTTGTTGTTAGTTTATGGAGGGTACAGCAAGCACACAACATTTTCCTGGCCATTTGTAAAGAAATTTAATCTTGAAAAGCTATAATCCCTTCTTTGGATCAAGTAGGCAAAAAGCTTAGTAACTCGGAGTGTCTAAAGGATTTTGTGTTCAACTTTGTAATTATGCTGTTAAAAGAGCTAGAGAAGTAACACATTTGTGCAGTAGATACCATGTTGCCAACCAATTAAAAATTTCAATAGTATCAATCAAATTAGGGAGAAGAAAAAGTGATCAATTAGGTATTCTTCAACCAAAGATTTTACCAACAAATAGCGTATGTGTGCAATTCATTTTCATCAAAGCAATTTATTTTAGCATACACCAGAAATAATCCTGAATTGGAAAATATGAAGAAGGGTAGACCTACTTGTGCATTATTGTTCACCAGTAAATAACATCATCTCACCAAGTAGATGTATGCAACATATGAAGTTCCCCTTTGTTATAAACCATTGACATGTTTAGTGGAAGCCAATGACCTCCATTTTGCTTTGTGATATAGAGATCATGATTTAGTGATATTGGGAAATATATGCAATCAAAGGTTCAAAGAAACCAGGAACAAACCTGTACATGTTAGTAATAGTTATGACAACAACACTGCTGCCAGTAATGGTGATGGAGGTGATGATTATTGAAAATTGTAGTTTAGATCGTTATCACATGTATGGGGAAGAGGATGCAGAGATGGATGACACAATCAGAAGGACATAAACATAAAGTGACAACAAATGTGGTTTAAACATTGATAATGACAACAAAACTTCCACAGAGGAAGGGGATAACATAGACAAAGAAGATGGGGCAGTAAGTAACAACAGCCATGAATTTTCAAGGATGGTTGATTTATTTCCCTGCCTGATATTAATGAAGAATGTGATGAGAAAACAGTAACATCTATCTCAATGGAGGAAAACAAAATATGAATGATGCATTATAGGGGTTGATGTTATTGAGTAAGTTTTCATCAGCTGTTTATCTAATTGGACTAGATTCTTTTGCACAAGGTGATTAATTTTGCAATAAAGTTTTCATAATGAGATGGAAGTGAGAATGCTAGTATTGTTACCTAACATTAAACATACAATATTTAATTAATTGTGACAGAAATAGTGGCAGAAATCAAGCAGAACAAGATAATCAACATACAGGACCATGCAAACTTTTCCAAACAAAACAAATCTAGACAAAAAAAACAGTCAGATCACCACAGTTTCTGATTGGAACAGACTTGGCTGCTACAAACTTTGTCCTATGGTAATTACTTTCACTGAGTGGTTTCTACATGCAAAAAACAAAAAAATGAATAAAAACAAAACTTCCTTTTTCCATCTCTATTTCCTCACTGCCCCTAATATCATCTGCACCATCGCCACCACCAGCTTGTCATCAAACTGCAACTACCATCATTTTTTGTATTATCATCATCAGCTCAGTAGCTGGTTTGAGAACATCTAATGTGCAAAGTTTTCCAAACACCATACTTTGCTGGTAGAGAAGGAAGACAACTTTGTTACTGCTTTGCCCAGCAAGGAGGTAAAAAGGAACAGGTACAGGCCTTTTTGAGTTTTGTCAAAGATCACACTTGCTTGGTGCATGGTACATCATCAATAGCTGCCCTGTTACCAATACTACCTCCCAAGCATTGTTGCTGAAAGTGGATGAAAAAACATCCAATAGTGATATTCAACCACCCATTCAGGGACAGAACTGTACCCTTGCTCCAACCACCAAGAAAAAACATGCTATCATTGAAAAAACAAGCAACATCCTCAGCAACTTCAACAACATTACTGAGCTACCAGGGATGGCCCAGCTTTGACAGAACAAAAACAGAGCCCCCATCTCAGTCCAGCTCTGGCCAGTCAATAACAGAGCCACATTTGTCAAGTCACCACCATATCCTCCAATATCATTACTTTGTTGGGGTTATTCAGCCTTTTTATGGGTCTGGCCAAACAAACTAGGACCTTTTGAACAAATTTTGCTCCTAAAACTTGCATTAAACCCCAGAGTCCCTTCCTTCTTATCCACCTTCTGGTACTGTTGTTGTGCAACCTTCATCTTTGTCTTGACAGAAGTTTGTTGGATTTCATGAGGGTTGGCATGGAAATCATTTTCCCCATTCAACCACAGTTTGGTATTGGTGACTCCTTTTGCAAGGGGGCTGTGTTTTAAGTGATGAACTTTTGCAGTGACACCTTTTGGGTTGACAAACCCTGATGAAACAACTTGCTTCATTTTGATTTGAATTTAGACTGTTTATTTTGAAATTGGATGTTTTATGTTCTTTGTTGGTGCTGTTATTTCTTTTGCATGTTTATTTTAGGGGTGCAGTTGTATTTTGGTTTGAACATTTTTATATTATGATGAATCTTGTGGAGTAGCAGATTGGATTATTGTTTTAGATTTTGGATTTGAGTTTGAGTACCAATAACTGTTTGAGTTTGGATAGTACAGATTGAAGTTTTGTTTGACAGGCTTGTCACTTTGAATATTCTTGTTTTTCTTTCAAAAATTAATGCTTCTTTTCACTTTGCATCCAAGTGTGGGGGTGTCATTTTCAGAAGAAATTTACTCACCTGTCTTACTTATCCTATCTTATCTACTCTAGTACTTTCCATTAGCTGTAGATGAGTTCTTAAGATTGTTACTTGTGCCATTCAGACAGTGTGTCAGGCAAAAGCAATTGCTAAGTTTTGTTTCAAGAATTTGGCATGAACCTAATTTTATTGCTTAGTCCTCTCATGTTTAAATTGCTATCAGTTTCTCTGTTGTAATGATTGATGGTAGTGATATTTCCTTGAATATACTCAACAATAGTGAATTACCAAGGTACCATGGCTCTCTTATCACTAGATGATATTGTATTAAATCAATTTCTTCAATTTCCTACTCACATTCTTGAGATAGAGTTCCATACACTGGGTAATTTACCAGGTGAAGGGAAATTTGGCAGGTAAATCTAGTTTTGGCTGGGGTATGATAATTACCCTTTACCTTTACGGGAGGTAAACCAAGAATTTATCCTTTCTGATTACTATAGTAAAAGGCACATTTACCTTCATAATTTATCATTTATCATATTCTGCATGAACATCCAATCATCTATATCAATTGATGTACTTCAGATCCAACTTGATTGATGCAATAAATTCCAATATTCTGATCACAAACAAGTCTGAAAACATTATTGATTGATAAAAGTAAGATATCTCATAAAAAATGATGTGCTTATGTTTATTTTTGTTTTTAGGTCTATTTACCATCATTTAATCTCATTACCTTGTTTGCCATTTACCCATGGATTTTCAGTTTCACAAGGGGGTAATTACATTTTTACAGGGTACTTTTTTTATTTACCACATAATTTACCTGGTAAAGGTAAATGGACCTGGTGAGGGAAAAGGGTAAATGGGTAAACGTGGCTCTAGTTATTGAGGGGCATGGTTTGACAACCATCTTGTTTCAATGTTACCCGGGTGTGCTGATGAACTAACCATCCTAGATATTAACTTGTTCTGATCTTGTTGATTGAGTTACTTTTGTGCCATCCCTTTACTCACCACGACATGGACATGCAGTTCTGCCATTGCTTATATTGATGTCCTTTTAATTGCATGGACTTCCTGGTGGCATTGGTTTTAAGTCGAAAAAAAAATGTTGACACTCTATGTGAATAGGTATTGCTATCATGGTGAGTAGACATGGAGTTGGCTTATCAAAAGTAAAAATGTATAAGAATAAGATAACAACTGACTTGTACATGGTGCTTTTTCCAACAAAATCTACCTGGACTTAGCCCTAGCACTTCTTATTCTGCTAATTACTCGTACTCCCACACCACTCACCACTCACTTGACTTTAGTCTTGAGTAGTCAGCTAAAGTAGAACAAAGTATATTATCCAGCAACTAAATAACAATACTATACTATAATACAGTGCTACATGAGAACATGGACTTTCTGCATGTCTTAAGTGATCATTATTTTGTTTGACATTAAAAAAATATGCAATTGTGTTTGTGTCTTTACCTAAAACATTCCATGTTTCTGAAGGCTTGGGCAAACTGTCATCCATCAAGCCATGTATGGTTGCTACAGCAACAATTTTTTGTCCAGCCAGCCACTGCCAATGTTCTGTGCTCTCAACAGTTTCTACTTCACACCATAATCACTTTTGAACACAAATACAGGACAATAAAATAGAGAAGATTTGTTCCATTTGTTTTCTTCACTACTATCTTACCCATTGTTTCTTCACTTTTCCACGTCATCCTACCATAGCTGAAAACATTCAGTTTCAGGACAAAGTATCAAGCTGTATGTAAAAAATATAAGTGCAGGAAGTGCATCAAAGAAAAATCTTGTAGGACATTTTTTAGGTTTTGGTGAATGACACTATCTACACATCACAACAATGTATAGTATTGAGTAGATACACTTCTCAAGGTAGGAAATGACTGGAACACATGCGCAATAAATAACATGCACTATGTTTGAAGCAAACAAAGAGTAGAATAGTTTCTGTGTAATGGTAAGAACTGGCTTTCAGTTTTAGTTAACAAACCAAATGTAAAATCAAAGACAAGAATGACTATGGTGCTTTAGAGTAATCACAAGCGAACTTTTATTGTGAAGTAAAATGCCTTTGTCCACAAGGATATCAATGCAAAAGGTGCTACAAACATTGGTTCAGTGTCGTTTTCATTATTATTATTTGAAGACCCATGGTTCTACCCCATGCGTTTTAGTTACAGGCTGTGGGGGAGATTTCCATGAATTTACACCGGCACCATTGAAGACCATGAACTTATTATCTTTCCTTGCAAAAAGATCTTCGTTAATTTGTTCAAACCCAGCAGGAATCTTGAATTGGTTGTGGCCACTTGGAATCTGGGGATGCGCTTTGTTGGAGTAACTTTTTCTGATATTGATGCCCCTGGATGCTGCTTTGAGAATGAAACTAGATTCATCAAAGCTCTTAAGATCTTTGTCATTCGGTCCAGACACCTTTTCACATGGCCTAGTGCTTCGTCGTAATGGCTTTGAAGGATCGACGAGAACTTTTTGCCCTGTTGCGTAAACTTGTTCCAGTTGAGTTACAGGTGTTGACTCGTCAAAGAAAGAAGAGTACAATCTCATGGAAGAGTCGGTGGTTGTGTCACTGCGTCTATATCCAACTGATGACATGTCAACGATTTCAGAGTAAGTTTTCTCCGCCTTAGCAAGATGCATCCACCCAGCATAAAAACTCTCTGTCACTCCAACGGAGTATAAATTTTCATGTTTCAGCTTTTCGAGTAATCCAGGAGGATCCGCTAAATCATAAGTTAGTAGTCCCTCTTCTACTTTCTCTTCTAAATAGTTGTAGTGCCCGTGTACTGTGGTGGCAACTTTGACAGCAGATTCATTTTGATTCAACCCTCTATATGGGCCTGATTGAAGTTCACGGCAAATATGTGCTGATTCGGCGAGCTTGCGGGAACGCCATTGCAGAATGATGATGTGAGGGTTGTATTGTAGCAAATACAACGAAACGGTAACTACTGGGACAAACTTTACCTTTCGAATACCTTGGACATCATTCGAATCAAGAGTGGTGTCGTTCAAACAAGCTGCAAATTCTTCTCTTGCCAACGGCCTAAATGGACGCCGCGGCATAAGGGCGCTGCTCGCGTAATCGTGATATTCTGAACAGGGTTCAACTTTTTCTTTAAGATTACCAAGGTACTTCATTTTTGCATAATCTCTCCAATGAACTAATCACCGAAAAAAATGAGAGACGCAGAGATTCGGCTGAAAACAAGATTTAATAACAAACATAACCTCACCTGGTTTCTCTGGCTGTTCCACTTTTGACCGCCCATGAATATTGTAGTTATGAGCTTCAAGAAGGTGGTTCAGTGATGTCCTATTCTTTGAATTGAAGCCATGCACATCAACGTAGTCTTTGAGAGAAAGTGTGCCTTCTTCTTCCTCCTCCTCTTGCGGTGCTCTCTCTTTGTGCCCCCTAGAAGACTGGACGCGCTCTTCATATAGAGTTATTTTTGATTCTTTGGGCGACGCTTTTCTGGGTGAAATATTAGCACCGTCAAATTCATCAAGCAGTTTGTGTTGATCTTCGTGTGAAAGCCGAGAGGGCGTAGCCCAGGGCCTAGAGATCGTGATTGCAAAGATGAAAGAGTCTATCTGATAACAGCAATGGCAAAGATTTTGAAATGAAAATTATTACTATTTGGCACGTACCGTGAGAAAAACTTATCAAATTGGGATAACTCGGATGGGTGGTATAATCGATCAAATCGAGGTGGCAGCGATGACCCTGTAGGATTCCCACCCAATTGCATCCACATGCGTTGTTGAATGTATGAGTGAATTGCAATTTTCCACCAATAAGAAAGAGCATTTTGCTGGGCTTTGCAACGTAGTTTTACTCGGTCAAGTCTTCCTTGTTCGTCGGTAAGAAGAGACGTCGTAGATTCATTTCTTTTATGCACTAGCGATGGTAGTTGTTTGTCTCTTTCCGTTATACATTCGTCATCCAAGTCACCCCAATCAACTCCAAATTTAGACCCTAAACCTTTCATTGATTGCAGCATACCTCGACCTGAGTTGACATGAAAGTTGTGGAGGTAGTAATCATTGTCAAGCTCCCATAACGGAGTGCTGCGTCATATTTAGATATATTGGCAAAGGAAGTTTGAAAAAGTTGGGAGAGATATGTTGAAAATGTTGTAAAATGGACAAATATTTTCTAACCTATTGTGGCTTGGAATGTAGTAGCCTAAAAAAAGATTCATCGCATCTTGCTTTAAACGATCAGTGAACGCATTTGAGTAATAGCGTCTTATTGATGTGAGAAGTTCCTTATGCTATTTGATATTTGACAGAGGACGAAACATTTCTATTGTGAATAGCTCTGAAAAAGGATGAGATATTAAAACCATTAATACTTTTTGAATTCTTACTTTTCCCATTGGTCCTGGAATGTTTGAGTTTGTTCCGGCTGAGGCCACTTTTTTGTGTGCCTCACTGCCACCTTTGATCAGATAGAATTAAAAGTAAAAGATATTGCAGTATCGACAACACGATTTATTAATAACAAACAAAGCTAACGGTACAATGTGTTGTGACTTACCATACTGTAAAGCAATTTGATCTCCAATTTCAACATACCTAAACATAACCGCAAGAGCGGGAATGGAATTGTTAGAATAGTGTTGGCAGCCTGTTTTTGAAAAAAAAACATATGGAGACAAACTTACATATCAATTAACATCCTGACAATGATGGACGATGGATCCAACTTAGGAGACGACCTTATGCCCATCACAACCAACTGTTGTCCAAGAGCTTCAACTCCAGCACTGAACTGGGCAACATTGGTTCTATCTAAGCAACTTTCGGGACATTGATGGTGACATGACGAAATAAAAGAAGGACGTCGTGAACTCAGATTGACTTTGATGAATAAAATATTCCACAAAACTCACTCAATGCAATTCGTGCGAAGTATCCCCAATTGCTCCATCGGAAAGAATGGAACACCCAAACGATGGGATAGAAATACAGAACCTCGGTAGCACTCTTCATCAAAAGGTTCGATAGCTCCACCTTCTACAATCTTCCATTTTGGAGAGCTGCAGAAGAACCCAGTCTGATTAACTGACCAAGTTGCCACATCATTAAGCGAACTGCTGACGTTGAGGTTTCGATGCTTGCTGATATGGCTGTAATCTAGTGCACAATAGAGAATCTAACAGAAAGGAAAAATGATGTCCCAGCACATTGCCAAAGAATGCACAAAAGTTTGGAAAGGCACTGACCGAAGAAAACAACTGAAATTATTGAAAAAATTGAATTGAATCACACACCTTATGTTGATCGTCAATATGACCATTGATGTAGTCGATGGAATTCCGAAATTCATTGCCAACAATAGTTTCTCGCTCTCTCTTTTCGCTTTGCTTGACAAGATCGACAACAATGATTGGACTACCATAACGCTTCAACAAATCTTCAAAATGTGCCTGAGTGGCTTGATAAGTAGGATCCACTCTGTTCAGTACAATGGGAGGCTTCGGCATAGTCACAGAACTTTCTTGTGTCCAAAATGTGGGAATGGAACCCCTGATTTGCAAAAAAGAGGAGAATACGCCTTCTGATGTTGATTCGTCGTGAATTATTTGTTCGTGCTCCACATCGTTGGCGACTTTGCCTCGATCACTTACACCACGTTTCAGGTATCGAGTTCCAGCAAAATGTCGCGACCTCCTAGCCAAAAGTATCAAGTTCAATGAGCGACCGTAATCGTGAAGTTTTCTTTGGATAAAGGCCCCGTGCACAACGGGAAGACACCAATGAAAAGCAGTCAGAGAATTTGTGCACTCTTCCAGTTCCCGCGTCAAGAAAAAGTTCCTTAGTTTTAGGAAGAAAGCAGAGAGTACGGCGAGTTGAGAGTCGGGGATATTTGAGATCAAAAGTCGAAACAACTTGTGCATTTACCAGGCATACATATCCTTGAATGGTCCAGGGGGGAACGGCTGTGAAGACATTGCCAAAAAGTTGTCTTGAAGACTCCTAGTAAGATCATATGTATAGCTGAAAAAGAAATTTTTTGTCAAATCCACAACCTGATAGAGCCCTTGATATCGGAGTTCGGCGATCTCCCTATTTGAGAGACCCAGTCCCACAGATCTCTTACCGCGATTCCACATGGACAGTAGCATGGATGAGGGATCGTTCCCTACGTTTTCGGAGGATGCGGAGGAAGAAGAAGAGCGTTCTGCCGGTTTAAGTGGGAAGGTTTCTGTGCTCTGGCAAACAAACATAGTGAATAAGGAGTGACAAAAATGTGACAAAAAATAAAACCTCTCTCAAAAACTAACCTTAATCGTGTATATACTATTTCCTCCAATGCTCCCCACCTTTGCTCTCTTGGTAATCAGAGTCAAGTAATAGCAATCCAAAAAACGAATGAAACCCAATACACCATAAGCCTTGCAGATAGGTTTCAATCCTCCACCCCCTCTTCCTCTGCCATTGCCCGAATTCCCACCATCCCCGCCCATTGTTCGATGAGGGCCTCCAGGATGAGGAACTCCCCGAAATGAAGGGTCGTGTCCGCCGGCTGATACTCCTCCACCAATGCCTGCACCGTGCATGCCATAATAATGACCATCATCTAACCGATTGCCATCATTGATCATGTCCAAAACATCTTTGATTTCAGATTGGGAGTAGACAGATGGATCTTCCGTTACGAATTCAGAGAGGCGACGGAATGTCGTTTTTTGATTGTGCTGCTGATTTTGTTGCTGTTGGTTCGAGAGCTGTTGCTGTTGGTTTGGGCTATGTGGGTATTGTTGCTGATTTTGTGGTTTCGGAGCTGCATCTGAGCTGGAGATATTGTTTGGGGAAATTGAATGTTCATTTACAGTGGCGCTGGTCTTGGGACTAGCATTTGCACCCACGGAAGTAGCGGACAGCGCCGAGATCAATCCTTCTCCATGATCTGAGTCAGTAGAACTATCAAAGGATGGAGATCCTTTATTGCCAGGAGAGCTGGAACTGCTGTTTACATTGCCGGCGCCCCTACTGCTGATCACGCTATTGAATTTGGCACCACTGCTTACGTTCCCGCTTGCAGCTCCTGAAGTTCCAATACTTCCACCAATTCCTGTACTTCCAGGAGGCCTCTCGATAAGAGTTCTATCCATCTTCATAATCCTGTAAGTTGTCGAGTGTTTATCGCAAGCTACTAAATAATAGCATTGGTGGGTGGAAAAGAGCTCGAATTTTTCGAGGCGCGCAATGTAAGGTTCTAGTGTTGGATTGTGGTGCAACTTTGTTTGTGGATTCACATGTGATTTTGGATTGTGTTGGCCATGACTTTGGTGTCTTAAATTTGCATTACGGCCATGATTACGGCCATGGTTCGGAACATTCTGAGAATGTTGTGGGCGTTCATCCTGCCGGGGTAGTGGTGGCGGCGGCGGTGGTGGGGGCGGCGGTGGAACATTCTGATGCAATTTTGGTGCCTGGTGCTTTTGGTTCTGGTTTTGTTGAGGTAGTTCAGTAGATTGCTGTTGCGGCGGCTTCTCGACGTTTGAATCGTCAGGTTGCATTCGAAAATAATGATCATCGCCAGCGTCCTCATCCTCGCTTATGCTGTCAGAATCTTCTTCATACTGACGATATTTTTGGTTTGTATAATTTACAAAATGGGAATCGTCAAAGTTGAAACTAGATGGCTTCTTTGTTGTCTTTTGAGATTTCTGCGGATTTTGGGGTGAATCGTTTATGTTCCTCTCTGGAGAAGACGTAGTGCTATTGCTCTTCCTATCTGGACTGGAGATTTTACTGTTCTTGTTACCCTTGAAACTGAATAAGGATTTGGATGCAACACCTCCAAAGCTACTTCCTTGAATTCGGCGTCTATTATTGGCTGCAATATTGGCATGTAATTGATTGGCATTATTTGTGCTTTGTAGACTTTTGTGGGTGAGATTGCTTACACTCTGTATTTGATGTGGCCGGTTCTGTTTTGAGTGATTTTGAGTATTTCCTTTATTCATGGAATGATTGATATCACATTGAGTTTGTTGTGGAATCATTTTATTTCTTACTTCGCCCTTCTCATCTTCTTCTGGTTGCTGCAAAGTCTGTGTAAATTGTTGCTCTTTGGTATGTGACTGTGACTCTTGATTTCTATCTTTCTTAGTTTTACTTTCATTTTCATTTCCATGGACGCCTTTCCCGATTGTATCATTGTCACTGATGGCCAATATTTCTGCCTTGTTTTTGTTGACAATCCTTTCAGATGTAGAAGGAGACACGGGTGCACTATCTGGCTCTGGAATTTCGAGATTTGAAGAGCCGGAGGTCTGTCGGACGATTCTTTTCGTTGCACTGATAGGTGACGCCACCTTTTCCATTGCCGTTTTTGTATCATCATTGGTTCCCCTGACATCATCATTACCATTGCCAACGCCAGTTGAACCCTTCAGCAATGACGACCCTCCTGTTCCTACAGACCCCACACCACCCAATACGCTGCGCTCACTACGTTCCTTCGCCGTACGTGCATGACGCAACCATCGCTTTCTTCTGGACGCATTGATATTGTTGCTGATGCTACTGGAGGAGTTGTTAGTATTGTTCCCAATGTTCGCCCCACCAACACTGCCAGTACTTCCGACATCATTCGTTCTTGTGCCACTTCCAGCACCGTCGCCATCGAGAGATGCTAACGAAGATGATGATCCTCCAGAAGTAGATTGGGATACTGTGGAGCTGCTGCTTTGATTCATGTGGCTTTTGGCTATGTTGTCTCCTTCAATAACCTGTGCGTGGATTGTACGTGGATGTGATAAGTAGGTAGGGTGCGATCGTTTCTGTTTTCGTCGGATCTTTTCATTGTGAATTGTGAGTTAAGCTCAAAAATAATTATTTACGAGCCAACAAAAAAATGGTGGCTCTCAATTTTTTTAGATTTTTGCAGATTTTCTGCAGATTTTTGAGAAAGTTTTCTAAGCACTTATTACTAGCTCTACGTAAGTAATACTTACATGTGACTCAGAATCACTCAAAAATAGGATTAAAATTAATTCCACGTGGAGAATTTTAAAAGCTAATTTTGAGATTTTCTTTGTAATTCTTTGAAAAATGACTTTGTGTACTTATTTTTGGGCAAGCAGCCTTAAAATAGTAGGACCCATGCTGACCCATGTCATGGACATGTCCGTGGAATTATT
>JALLOT010002150.1:0-13303 GCA_036939595.1 Thalassiosira livingstoniorum | reverse complement strand
TAATATGTCCGGTATGATTCAGTCCAGTATGTATTTCCTGTAGATTTCCTGTAGAATGTCCGGTATGATTCGGGCCTGTATGATTCAACCATCTCCTTAGGAGTATTATTTTTTGAAAACTATTGTACCATGCAGTAGCATCTAGATAGTACCTTATAGTACATCATACTTACCTCGCTCTCTTTTGTACTACTAGTAAGTAAGTAGAGAAAGCATAATATCGATACCTTAAGTAGATAATAAGTAGGAAGTATGTACTCAGCAGCTCCAATCTCACAAAAATAAACAGGGGTG
This sequence comes from Thalassiosira livingstoniorum, assembly GCA_036939595.1. NCBI lineage: Eukaryota > Bacillariophyta > Thalassiosirophyceae > Thalassiosirales > Thalassiosiraceae > Thalassiosira > Thalassiosira livingstoniorum. The sequence goes on along the minus strand of JALLOT010002150.1, from coordinate 13,009 downwards.
TTGATATTGAATACTCCTAAGTATCAGTTTAGGAGTGTGATTCCACCCAAGAAATATTTGGATGATGAATATCCAATGAAATGTATGAAAATTAACTGTAAGGATGCATCTATTGTGTCAGAATATGCTTGTGCCATTACATATTCCTACTTAGTACTTGGCGTATCTTGCAGCACTGACTCAATGCATGCATATGTTGTGTTCTTTTTACCTTTGATCTCGTCACTCATCACCACTACTTAGGTACCATAGCAAGTAACTCTACATGTATTGTAAAGATTATAATTTCCTTTCCAATTACTCTTTTACTTGCATCATTACAATTTATCAGACCCAGGTTTCTTGACCCTAGCTACAAGCAACCATGTCTGGAGACAACAACAAGAATGAAATCTTGCAATCAGTTGGCATTGAACCCTTTGCCTTTGTTCCACCAACAGGACTCCCGCCACCGCCGAAGAAAATCATGTCATCCGTCACCAATCCATATTTTAATCTAACTACAAAAGATGGAGCTTATGCGTGGAAAGCTGCTACAACTCCAGACACTGATTGGAAGAAATGTAGCATTTCTATCAGTACCTCTGAAAAGCTGACGGATCTCTTTAAAGATAAAGTCATTGAGTATGGATGGGAAGATATCCTCAATGTTCCAGTGGCAGAAGACGGCGCTACCAATTTGAACCCTTGCTCAATTGCTGGAACAGACGTCTTTAACATCAACTTCACCAGATATGTGAAACTTCTGGAGGACTATCAAAATGTATCTCTAGATCAAGTTCTTGACTTCTTGGGTTGGATCTTTGGTGGTGAATCAAAAATGCTTGGGAAATCAATGGATGTAAAAGTCATCCCCATTGATCCAAATAAAAGTGGCAATCATGGTCTTGTGGACCAATTAAAAATTTGGTTGCAAATTTTCTCAGGAATTCTTCATATGTCCTTCAAGAATAATGTCACCCACAATTTTTATAAATTCTTTTGGACAGATAAAGTGAGATTCCTATACAAGGACAAGATCACAAATAGATCCATCATCTGCGGACTTACTATCATAAAGCTTGCCCTTGGAGCAATGAAGCCTCAATTACTTGTCAATGTCAGAGACATTGAGCAAGATCTTGAATCGCTTGATCTGCACAAATGCAACAACAATGTATGCAAATTGACAGCAAAGATGACCAATTTGAGGGAGCAAATCACCACACAGCGTTGGAATGCTCATGCATTTGATGACAATCGATTTATGACACTCCTCTTTGTCATCTTGCTCGTCACTACAAATCCATACTTTGCAATTGAGGTTAAAATTGAGAATTCCAAGTGGATGAAGGGTCAACTCACAGATGCCAATGGCCTCATCCAAAGCGTCACTGACACTTATACCAATATGGTTGCCAAAAAGACTTGGAATAAGAAGGACAAGCGAGAGCAATGAATCATAGCTCTCATGACTTAACAAGTCAAATGAAGAAGAATCAAGGCAAAAAGCCTGCAGCCACTTCCAATGGTGATTCTGGCTGTAAGCCTGCTCTAAAATCAAATGAATCACCAATGTGGTGCATCGCCAATGTGGGAGCAACCACTACAGATCCCAAGACAGGTGGTACTTTTGTTTGGTGCCCCAAACACCAAGGGGCACAACCATAATGAATGGGTCCAAGAAAAAGCAGTCAAGAAAAAGACCTATCTTAAACAAAAGAAGGAATGGGGATGCAAATAAGTAGCCAAAAATGGGGTGACACTTCCAAAGCCAATAATCCATCCCCAGTAAAGGTGGAGAAGGAACACAAGAATAACTTACCCTCCCATCTGGCTTTGACTAACTCACTCAAGACAGTGCTACTTTCAAAGGTGCAACTGACAGACACGGAGGCAGATGCCATTTTCAACAAGGCATATGCTGTGGCAGAGAGCAGTGGGTTAAAAGAGTAAACTGGGAAGATTTGGGCGCTAGGTCTATGGATAAAATTGATTTCCTTTTTATTCCATTCATCTGTGTTTTCCAAATTGCTTTACTACTTATACACCTCATAACTCATGCCACACATTCTACACTTTGCAAATTCATCAAATGGCCACTTTACTTCTTTGTTAATTCTTCACTCCTTCTACTTTATTCATTGCATCTCGTTCTATTTCAAGCTTACCACTTCACAATCACTATGGCACATCCCTTTGTCATCTGGTCCAATTTTTATTGGTACTTACTAGGTCCCATTTCCTGAGGAAGATCCATTAAGACCATTTTAACCAATATGGTCCCATCATCTGGTCCAAAACCATCATTAGTTCCAAAGATAACTTCATGGCATGCTTCTTTCTACTGCCACAGTCATCACCAGGTTCACGGAGCTTTGGCTCACTTCAATCAAAATGGAGCCTCTCACTTGCATGAGATTTTGCATCATTACATTAACCTAACTTATCTTTAAGTGATTTATTTAGTTGTGAACATTATTAAATATTTGTTAAAAAATGTATGCCTTCTCTATTCCCATTTCTTTCTTGATTTTTTTTCAAAAAGGCAGTAACAATATTATGAGGCTGCATACTTACTAAATAATTGATACAACAGTACATACTTCATTACCTGATAATAAAATAGAACTGATGATATTGTTCTACTAGTAAATACAATATATTATCTGCTTACAGCAATACATATTCTTGTTAAAACAACCATGTAATCTTGACAAAAATACCTACTCATTGTTTGTGTTGTAAAAAAATTTTATTTGTCTGAAGCTTTTTTCACTTTCATTATGTGTTTATTGTATATTGAAGCTAATAGTGGTATCATTCTTGATGGTGTGTATGATAAGTGTGAAAGAAAAGTGTGAACATGTATTACACTAACAAAAAAATAGTACAAAAATTAATCCCTTTGTTGAATTATGATACTTTTTTCAACAAGTGAAAAATAGTTTTCTGGGTAAGTAAAAGGAATGAAAGTTTATAAGACAATTTAACGCTTTAAAAATCTAGGTAGTCTTTTTTAGGATCTTTTACAACTATTTCACATGTGGATATCACCAAACGAAATGCAAAACAAAAAAACAAACCATTTAGAAAAATATTTCTTAAAATATCTAGATCTTAATATGTGTTTGAGTATAATTGTACAATAAAAGATGTCTCATGTCCTAAGTATGGTAGCATTGTAGTAAATAAGTATCCATCAAAATGATGAGAAAGTAGAGCTGAAGTTGAAATAGAAAAAAAAACAGACTTTCTAGACAACAGAATTGAATCATTCTATAGTATCCTTCTTTTGACTTCCTGTAAATTTTACTTCAAATACCAACAGAAATAATTGGATCCTTAGGCTTTCATCTGATGTCTGGGATATGTTACCTGTTGCTGCAATCTGCCACCAACAACAATGTCATGGTGATCATGGAATAGATTATGAATGAGATCAGTTACTTATATAATTAGAGTGCTCTTGTATTTTTAGAGTTGATTCTTACAAAGGGTAAAGATTGGTTGTTACATGATCAAAAGATCTGCAGCACCTCTGACCAAGTTTTCTTTGCAATTGCAGGATGACTCAGTTTTATATTTTGTAGTGTTCATGTAAATTCAATAAGTAGATAAAAATAAATTTTTCTTAATTGGTGTTATTTTTTTTATTGAAGAGCATTTGCTCCATTACGCTGATGTTGCTTTTGATATCCCATTGTAGTTTGCCATTGTGTAACTTTATGTGTCCCAAATTCTTTGGCAACAAAAAAATGTAGAAATTGTTCTTATTGTATGATTTTGAACACTACAATATATTGAAACTATCACTCAGCTTGGAGGCAGAAAGGCAAGGAAAACTCTTTTCAATGAATGGTGGATGGGGTAAGGGTCAAAAAGATCCCATTTTTACTTCATATTGCATATTGCCTGTGGAAGAAATGGCAGCATGAGGCATTGTTAACTATAATGCCACATGATGTCACACAGTGGTTGATGAAGAAATTAAAGTCATAGCTTGCGGTTGTAACAGATGCTATAGAAGTTGATGTGACACTACCTTTTTGGCTGTTGGCTATTTGTTTCAAGGGAGGTGGCGCAGGGTTAATGCAATGGCCTATGCTATGATTGTATCACAAAGAAAATGAAATGCTTTCAATGCATTCTAGACAATCTCAGAACAAATATATGCATTACATATTGTAATCATAAGTATGGTATTTATGCTTTCAAAAAAAATCTGTAATCTTTTAGGCATCCATTTTTGANCACTTATGTCTTGAGGTCATCACACAGGTCTAAACAAGCATGGTGACATTGTGCTGCATGGTGATAATGGACGGTTTCATATTTTTGGCCCTTTTTTGGCTAGGGATGAACATGCACCTAACCTTTTACCCCAGTTAGTCCTTGAGGAATGATCTGGAGAGACAGTGAAAAGCAGAAGGAGGAGGAGGAGGAGAGACTCTTGGCTGCTCTGCTTTTATGAATTAGATGTGCAACAATAGTCCTCAATGAAATGCTTGGCCATGGAAACAAATTAATACCTGCAATATCTTAAGTTTACTAGCAACCCAATAAAAATCAAACTAAGTAGAAAATTATTTGACCTCATTTACTTCTTAAAGCCCATTCATGGATTCGGATCATCCAAAACTACATCAAATATTTACCTAAAGCCTATGGAATTGAAAAAGAAATATGTAGCACATAATCAGCTTTATCTGAATTAAGTACTAATAGTGGCTCTGTCCATTTGAATGAATTCATTTCTCCATTCTGATCAATTATTTTGATGATTCGATCATGAAAACCAGGCCAATTAATTATGCACTTTTGTTCTTACTTCCAATTTGAGATAAACGTAGAAAGTATATAATTAGTACTGAAATTCAATTGATTTTATTGCCCGTTAAAGATTGAAAATTATGGAGATGGCTTTTTCAATAAAACTTAAACCAGCAATTCATTGGTCAGTGGCTGAAAATTGATGTGAGTCCCTTCGAATATATACAAATGCTCACTGGCCAAAAATAACTATCACTTTGAATTTTTCAGCTTTTGAGTGATGTGAACAAACATGTCAATTCAACATTTCCCCCAAGCTAAGGTTTAAAGGAGCCCATAATCAGTTCCTGGACATGAAGGGGTTAAGACAGTTTTTGTAATACTTACCCAATCACACATCTCTTCCAAGAAAAAATGTGAAAAAATATCTCATAATATCCATGCTTTCTTTTTTTATCATTTTTTATGTTTACTGGGAAGTTTAAGAAAAGGGAGTTGCTTTAGACAAAGGTAAGTTTACTTGAAAAACATCACACAATTTACACTGAAAACGAGCCAGCAATGGACAAATGAAACATTTTCATTCCTCTGTCTTTTAAAGGCAACAGATTTTGTACTCCCATTGATTTCGCTCAATTGTTTCCGTCTCCTAACTCAAACTTGGATCAGCGAATAGCTTCCACAGTTTCCAGATTCCATTTCATGGTTCATGGATCAAATATGTTCTGGCATTCAAAAAAAGTATATCAATTAGACAAGAAAGATTTAATCATTGTACAAAATATTTTTCAATTGAATGACACAATTTTGATCACAATCCCCCAAGATCAATCAATCAGATTCATTGCTTTCTTTTGCAATTTCAACAGAAGGAACTATTTTCAATTGTCGGTTTTCCAGCTCGCGCTCCAACACCAATACCCTATCTGCCAATGCCATATTCTCAATTTGCAACTCCTCCACCTGATTTTTCAAACTGTGACTATTCAATGGATCTTTTGCCGCCGCCAGTATGGTTCTCGCCAACGCATCCAAATCTTCATTATCAATTGGTTGATGCGTAGTCCGATCACGAATAAGAAAAGTATCTTCCACAATGTTGGGTGTGGGTGCGGGTGCCAACGGATTGAGAATCGACGTCGCCGTTGCATCCGTTCCAACCCCACGAAGACCCGCGTGAAGCTCCACCACGGAACACCCACAACTCGCAATGCTGGCAGTAATGCTTGCCAAAACTCCATCGACATCCGGTCCTCGCACAACCACCGTGGTACACCCTGGGAATCTCAAATTGTCCACTTCCACTTCAAATTCAAATTCTTGCCCTTCCTGCAATGCGTGCAACTTGAGCAATGACGCCTTATTCTCGTCCACAAAGAGCAAATTCACAAGGCCCAAAGTGCACCCCAGTGTCACTCCCAAAATACCACCCATCAACCCCGCCATTTGAGATATTCTCATTGTTTTTTGAGCTTTGCTCATCATACCGGCACTGATGCTGCCTCCGTTTCCTATGCCGCTCATGCGTTGGAAGGCACGTTCGAGGGCATCGCCGAACATGACGCCTCCGATTCCGGAGAAGATTTGGCCGATTCCTGCTGCGGCGAGGGTGGATAGGCCGAATGTGACGCCGATGGTGCAGTCTACGTAGTGTCCGGCGTGGATCATGATGGTGTTGTCCATGAATCCAAACCCTGGAGTTTGAGGAGTGTGTGGAAGTATGTTTCAGACATAATTTGAGGAATAGTGAGGAATAAATTGAAGAATAGTATGAAAAACAACTTGTAGATAATAAAAAATCATTGTGAGATACTTGATACTTACCAATCATTGGAACAGCAGACCTAATTGCATGAATCACCAATTGGCGAGCAGAAGGTGGCGACGGTGAAGACGATGCTGCATCAGCTGCCCCTTCCACAGCTGCCCCTTCCCCCTGACCTGCTGCTGCAGTTGACATTGAAGAAGATGACAACTCCGACCGATTTGCTTTTTTACCTCTATTGCTGGGATTGGTGTTTGTGCTTGTATTTCGAATGTCTTTTCTATGGATTGGTTTATTATTTTTGACCGTGCCAGTTTTGATTACTTTGGTAGTACTCATTGGCATTGGCGAGCCGCTGATTGTTCTATTATTTCGTTCATTTGCCATTCTATTGGTCATTCTAGTTCCTGTTGCATGCGGATTTCGCATTGTTTTGATTGTTCGTGTGGCAGTGCTGAAAATCAGCATGTTGGAATGATCGAAGCAATTATGGAAGTTAATGAATCTAATGTTTCGTGCGGGTGTGATTTGGATGGATCGGAGCATCGTGGACGTATTGTTTGTGAACATTCTATTTGAGCTTTGCATCTTGAGACCCCCAAGTTTGATGCAATCGCCGAAATTGATTGAAGATTTTGACATCATTGGGCTTGAAGAAGTTGTTCTTACACATGATTTACTGCCATTGCAAGAAATATGAAATTGTCGATTGGGGACATTACAGCGGCTTTTTGCCAGAGTCATATTGGCACTTGACGCTGACGTGAACCCAAAATTCAAATTCAAATTTGTCTTTCCCACCCCAACAACGCCCATCGTATGATCACTATTCAACTTCAAATGCCTCATGGTTGATAGTGGGAGGTGGGCAAACTTCATCTGATTGCCAGGAGAAGTACGGCTGATGGCAGTCACTACTTATCCACGATGGACCACAATCAAAAATATTGTTCGGATTGTAATTGGAGGTTTCAAATAATCTTAGTGTGGACTGGCCGTTACTACAATGCTCGTATGTTTTTTTCATCACCCACTTGTGATGGATTAGATGGTGTGAGTGGTGTGAGGTGTGAGTGCGAAGCTGTAGCGAGCACATCTACCATACATACCACACTTGTTGGACGGGTCGAAACCGGTTATTTCGTACAATAGTGGGCTGAATGTGGGTTGTCAAAAGAAAATGATACTATTCTTATTTCCGGGGTTCTGGTCTTGGGAGTTGTGCTGCTATTCTAACAATTATATTTCCACTTTCCACTTTTAGAAATTATTCCATGGTTGTAACGTTTTAAGTTTGCATCTGGCCAAAGTTTGGCCGGCCACCAGCCACCTTTTTTGTTCAGTCACACAAGATCACAGAGCGAGAACACGATAGATGTTGACGCGTGTTGACACCAACCGACACCATCAGCCAATGAGTTACATGGGAATAAATACTCTTCTACAGGCAATGGTCGGAGTGAGACTTTTTATTGACACCAATCGCTCGTGCAGAATCGTGCGTGTATCTTGAGCTTTGAGAAAGATGGCATCCAAAAGGAGGGACTTTTTTAAGGTCTGGTTATTTTAGATCTTGTCAGATCTTGTCGGATCTTGTCGAGTTTTGGCGCTGCTGAAGAAAGACAACAACTTTTCTTACTTCTTAGTACTACCTTCCAAGAGATCAAACAGTAGTACGCACAAAGGATGGTGGAGCACAGCACCTTGTCATCGGACAGCAGTTCTTCATCTCACACCCCCATCCACGAGGCCGCCAGCGGCAATGATGCGAGATCCTTGATCCCTTCATTGATCCACACTTCTTCATCTCCGCGCGAGACCCCTGACGAGGAGGTAACTTTATTGACTTCCGAATCCTCTGCTCCCATCTACGACACATTTGAAGTGCCTCAAGATGACACTTCAGAAAATAATGCACCTGTCCAATCTTCACATTTTGGAAAACAAAAATTAAAGCTTATTGTTGGGGGATTCTTTTTGATAATGCTGGTAATTGGTACAACAATCAGAGAATTTTCGCCGACTTTCCCCCCAACGTCACCGATAACTTTGGACCAGCTCGTTGGGATTATTAAGACCGTGTCGCCACCGACATCTCCCCCCTCAACATCCCCAACTTTTCTTCCCACACGATTGCCAACTCTCCCTCCCACGCGTTATCCAACTGCTTCTCCTACAGCATCGCCAACTGATTCTCCCACACAATCACCAACTTCTCTTCCTACAAAATCGCCAACTCCTTTTCCCACACAATCACCAACTTCTCCTCCTACACAATCGCCAACTCCTCTTCCCACACAATCCCCAACCTCACAACCCACACAAATGCCAACCTTCCCTCCTACACCATTACCAACATTTCAGCCCTCATCTCATCCCACACAAGCGCCAACTTCTCCTTCCACATCAGCTTGCATTGCATGGCGCCAAACTAGTTTCTGCAGACCCAATGGACTCAGACAACCTCATAACGACAAAGACTGTGATACTTTGATTTCGCCCGGATTGTCTGGTTATTGTCAAGTAAGCAAATGATTCTCGTGGTGTATATTTTGAAATTTCTTTTCATTTTCTCTTGACTATCAGGCTCACGTCTTTTATCACTTCCAAAAAAAGTGCATCGATTTCACTGTTGGATATGGGTGTTATCATGACAGTTTTAATTGCCTTGATGTTTGCAATGGGAAATGACTGCCGTGGGTATCTCTACTGCTGTTGGAGCTAAAGTGGGGGGGACAAATTTCTATGCGTTCATGTGGAATTCGATCCTTAAAACAAGGCGGCCGTCCATCGTATTTCATACCTTATTCAAGAATGGAATAGTATGGTGTGCCGGTAATGACAGTTGTCATTTGGCAGATTGACTGCGACACATTCGACGATGTTTGGAGTGAGTATACACATATCTTCTGTTTCATTGCATAGGGTACTTTTGACTTTGAAACGTTGAGAGAGATAACTGCCTGAGGGAGCTTAAGTGAAGTTCCTTTTCAAATGTGACAAACAAACAATCACAGTACCCTCCCGGGGATTTACTGGTGGGACCGTGGCGAGGAGAGTGGATGGGGTGAGGTTTTGTTTCATTCATTTTTATTGGCAATCTAGAACAAAAACAAAAGTTCGTAACCCCATCAGGGAATCAACAGATCCAATAATATCTGTGTTTTTTGGAAAGGTCAATGATATTAGAACGAATGGTATTGTTGCTGTAAATGTCAGCAGTTTTAGCAATCAATCAGAATCAGAATGTGTTGGCGAACGATTGATGATTGTAAATTCGCCCATATTTTTCAAGAAAAATTGTCCAACAATACATTTTCAAACAACAAAAATTCCGTTGAGTTGCTGAGAACCATTCTAATGCTGAGTGCACTATTAACGTTTAGAAGGAGGGGGGCAGGTTAGGGGTGTAGAGAGGGGATAAACTATATTTTCCAATTAGGATGATCGTGTTTGTTGTTCTCCTTTTAGAAAAGTTAGATTTAAGAGAAGTAAGTGGGCATCGTGCCACTTTGATTAGATTAGTAGGAACCTTCGTCAAGATAAAACACACATTTTGTTGTTTATAAGTGCCTTTGTCTGAATATCAGTGCTTGACATCAACTTGGCCACTCAAGAGTATATCATGTTCCAGCTGACCGCATCAATTCCAGAAAAAAATCAACCCTCTGGCCCAAAATACCCCCACAAATCCTCAAATCAAATCAAAGAGACCTTGTCTTAATGATGTCACAATCAATTATTTCAACCTCATCAAAAATGCTTGTTAGTGATTCGTTTTGAAATTGGAAAGAACTTTTGTTTGGAGACATTAGCCATCACATTGCTATCACAAGTAACATGCTTATCTTTTTAATCGTCAGGATGACAATGTGATATTATGAACACTATGGAAGACAAAACTGTGACAAGAAAAACTCACCAATTGATCACTTTTAACTGAGTCAACAATAGTTTCTATTTTGGCAGACCTAACAGGAAGCCTATTACTATAAATGCTTTCAACACTTCCCCCAGTTGGAACTGAGTCAGAACAATTACTGTCAGTTAATAATTCTTAGTGATCCATCATTGCCACTCATCCTATTTCATTTGTGTGTAAAATAAATTGGATGATTTACACCTGGTATTGTTTTACCAAAAACTCATGAATATCTTATTGCTGTACTTGTGTTTTATAATCAGTTGTTATATTGATACATTGATATTATATCACACCAGTGCATGTCCAAACAATGATCATATTGGCAACACTTCATCATGGTCTACCACTGCTACCAATGACACTTCTCTGTTCTTAGAAGCCCCCTCTAAAGTAATTACTTCATCAGCATCATTCTAAAGTTGTCCAAGATTTTAATGCCTCTTATGCTAAAACTAACTTTCTCATAGTGATATACAATCCTGTGAATGATCAGATTGTCAATATTGGAGTTGGTGAAAAAACATTATGAATTTTATCTAGAATTTTGACTAAAGGTCTACAATGCTATTGTTCTCTAAATTTCTCCAAAATATCGTTGAGATCAAACATCAACCATGAAAAATTTTGGCTCTTTGATGCATTTTGCCCAAAAACCATGGTTTAAATTGTATGTGACCCTATCCTATAACTGCTAACATATTTTGGATAGAGATATAATGGTAAACCCAAAAAAGGCTTTTAATTTTTATGTTTTGAAGGCCTAGATCTTAAACTTAATTGCCTTGTGTTTGAAACATATCATTTTCACAGTCAGCTATCTTGTGCTTGATTTTGGTGGCTTCATTGAATGATTGACCCTACTCAAACTTTTAAACAAAACTACTGAGGGAACTTAAAACCCATTACTGTGGCAACTATAATGATTTGTGGTACACATAGGAGAGGTGAAGGCCCTTACTGAGAAGGGGTGGATCCACCTTTGCTGTCACTTTCTGTAACTAGTTAAAAGCAGTAAAAGCTGGTTGTCAGCTGCTGCAGTTTTTTTGTTTCACCTGTAACTGTTTCATGGCAATATACTATACGCTCCAAGGTGTAATGATTTTGGAATTGAATTGTGCTTTTGATGTGCAATTTATGCACAATTTACCACCATTTAGTTCCACCATGAATGAATATGTACTAATTTATGTATAATTCTACGTGTTTTGCTGCTGCTATTGAATATTTCTCAGTTCCAGTTCCAGGTCTTACAAGACCATGTTCATAGACCTTTCACCCCTCCTGCACACATGTCATTCTCCCTTTTCATGCATTTTCCATTTTTTAATGTGCTTGTCCTCTCCAAACTTCTTTAGATCTTTATTCTAATTCATTTTATTTTCAAAATTTTGACACCTATTCTCTATTATGCTTTGACCTCTGAAACAAATACCAGGCAATTAATCTGCATAATGCATGGGTTTCTAGTTGGGCACATGCATGGTCAACAAAAATGTAAAAAGGCCATAAATATGTTATGTTTATTTCTGTGTATGTGTATACTTTTCCTTAACCTACTAAGCATACAAAATGTCTCCTGTCCCCTCCTGCCTCCTGTCTCCTGTGTCAGTTGTTTCAAGTAATGAGTTGTTACTTTACTTGACTTAAGAAATACCAATACTATTAAATTATTCCACAATGCTGATGCTGATGGAAGCTACATGGTTACACCACATGAAAATAATGCCATCATTAAATAGACAAGACTTTCAAATTCTCACCACTGGAAATTTTAAACATCACCATAATAATTTCAGTCTGCTTCTTCACTATCATTTTTCAGAGCTCAGGAGAGGAAAGTTTTCAAATTATCTTTTGTTGCATCACATGTGCTACAAGAAGGTGATTTATATTTTTTTATGTAATAATTATGTGAGAGAAAAAGTAAAATTATAATATAACAAGATGATATAAAATTTAACTTTCAACATTTGAAACCAAGGATGTTGTGGACAAAATTTTGTACGGGACAAATACTTGGCATTTTTAGCTTCATACTGAGATAATCTGGTCTTAAATGCCAAAAAATCATTTCTTGTTCATAAGTATAGCATCATGTGCAAGAACTTTTCTATTTGTGTTTTTATTGAATATTAGTGATAATGAATGTTTGAACATTTACAAAAAATATTAATTGGGCATGGATCATTTGAAAGAAAGTGGTTCAACATTACAGTTGACTTTGACATAGAGCAGTCACATCGCAAAAATGATAAAACTCTTAATCGGTATAATTGTACGATATAATAAATCATTGATCGGGTTTTTAATTGCGAAAAAAACCAAAACTTGTGGAAGTCCTGACCAGATCGATCGCTTCTTGTATAAAAATGTGTAATTTAACGATTATAGATATTTAAAAGTCACTTTTCTTAAACTTAAAAATAGGGTTTTTAATTTAGATCGGATTACCATATATATAAAAGCAATTCAGGGTTTAAAAATGTAATGATCAGGATTAAAAATTCGAGAGTACTACAAAATATATTCCTGCAATAAAACTATTGAACAGATCAAATTTCAATTTT
>JALLOT010002149.1:0-13303 GCA_036939595.1 Thalassiosira livingstoniorum | reverse complement strand
GCATTAGTGTTGAAATTATTTTTTGTGTAGCTTGTATTTCGGAACTCATAATTTATTGAGAAATGAATTTGAAGGACTGAACTTTCTGTTTTTAGTCGGTTCAGATTTGGGTACTAGTTAACGGTCAAAGTTATTATCGCACCATCTCCAGCGGAAATAGCTGCTAGTACAGCTACATCATCGTTAGGCTAACCAAGCCCACCATTGTTTCCAGCGGAATTGGTCGTCGTCCACCATCAATTGCCATTTTCTGCTGAAAATTGCGTCATTGTCATTGGTCAGATCATGCCATCCATCCTGTCAAGCGTCCCAGAACCTACTGAGTCCCTCACGCAGGAATCAGTAAAGTCAACCTCATCCAAAAACTCTACTACTTCATGATCTGACAATGGCAAAACCCCGTCTCCACGCAAAAGACGGGGGCGCACATCCGCCGCCAAACAGAAGACTGCCTCCACGGCAACATCCCCTGACACCCTCTACAGCTCACGCTCGAAGCTCGCCCGGACATCATGTTGTGAATGTTCCCGTACCGGGTCTTGCAAAGAGTCCACTTGTGCATGCCATCTTGCTGGTCGATGCTGCACAAGCTGTGACCCAGAGTTAGAGGGGAGATGTGTCAACCGCCAAGGCAAGAATCCATCTGGCCGCTCCCAAGGAATTCGAAAATTCCTCAATCGGATCAAGAATGCCCGTGCTGCCAAGACTACTTCGCCCACGACTGCTGCTGAATCTGCCAACAGCCCAGCCGTGTCGACTGAGTCTTTGCCACCTGCAGCTTCATCCCAAAATCCTGCATCACCCGCCGCCGCAGGTACTGATGATGTTCAATCACCAACAGCGACATCATCAGAGGCATAAACCGCAGAAATTGAATCAAATGTAGAGAGTAGAGAGGAGGAGGAGATCAGAGAGTCAGATGAGTTGGAGAGAGAGGAGAGGAATGAAGATCGAAACAAGAGGAGGAGGGTTCAATTTCAAGATGAGGAAGAGAGAGAAAAAGAGTCGGATAGAGAAGGAGATGAGGTTGGAGATGTCGGAGAGGAGAGAGATGACGGAGTAAATATGGAGGGTGATAATGGAGTGTCTGGATCTTCGGAGTGGGCGGAACCTCCAGCAGCACGACCTGGGAATTCCCTAAGAGCCCAGGAAATGACTGAGGGAGGGGAAGCTTCGGACAACACTGTTGTGCCTGAAGTATTATTTGTGGGAGTAGGAGGAGAAGAATTAGAGGAAGATCCGCGGTTGCAAGTGCTATCCGAAGCTGACAGGAGACTCGTCAAAGTCTATGGGGATACCGTTCATCAAAATGACGGTACCCACCTGTCTGGAGGAATTGCAGACGACCACGTCTGGCAGCGAAGGTGGAGGCAAGTCTCAGCAACAAACCTTCCCCTATATGACCTGCCAAAAGGTTGGATTGCAACGCAATTTCTCTACCTGCTAATGGCTGAATTCAATGGAGTTCTAGAACGAAAATGGAATTCCGAGAGGCCAATGCTATTCTCGGCTCTCATCCTTCGTCGTGGCCAGGGGATTGTCAAAACCTGTGACATTCGCAAGAGAGTGGAACAGAGGATGAAACTCTGGACTGACGAAAAATATGAGGCACTGGTACAGGATGTACTAAAGGAGGCAATGGCAGGGAATGGGAGAAGGGGACCAACAGAATCAAAATTGTCTGTTGCTAAGAAATACAACAACATGATTCTAGATGGAAAAGTTAGGGCAGCGGTTAGGATGGCGACGAATCGCTCGAAGGGTGGGCTATACTACCCGAGTGATAAGTGTTCAAAAACTGGGAAACCAGTAATTGATGTGCTTTGCGAAAAACATCCAGACCTGCGGGTTCCAGATCTAACTGATCCAAATCGGCTTTGTTTCCAGGAGAGAGAGACGGTGCCGGACTTTGTCCCCATCCAATTCGGTGAGCAAATGGCTCAGACTGTGGCCCGAACGCTACATGGAGGAGCTGGCCCCTGTGGAGTCGACGCATACCACCTGAAGGATTGGCTCCTTCATCATGGCAGTGCGTCTGAGGACTTTGGGAAGGTGATGTTGGAGTGGGCCTTATGGCTTGCCAACACCTCCCCACCATGGGCAGCCTACCGTGCAACGATGGCAAGCGGCTTGCTCGCTTCGGACAAAGAGCCTGGTGTCAGACCTCTTGGTTGTGGCGAGATTTGGCGGCGTTTCTGGGGTAAATTAGTTGTAACTCAAGCAGGAAAAGAAGTGAAGATTGCCTGTGGGAGAAAACAACTGTGTGCGGGCTTGGAGGCTGGACTTGAGGGAGCAGTCCATGCCCTCAGGCGGTTCCTACCAAAAGACGAATGGGAGCGTGAGGAGGAATTTCAACTGCAGCAAACCTCAGCTGATAGAGAAGAAGGAAATGCAACAACTGAAAACCCATCTGCTCAAGAAGAAGGTTCAGACTGCCAGGATCAAACTGATTCCACCGCCCCCGCCGCTGATGAAAGTGGCAATGGCGACGAGGAATCCTTTGCTTCAGCGGCTGAAGACCTGGAGGGTGAGGAAGAGGTGGACTTCGGCATGGGATTGACCCTTGTTGACGCCGAGAACGGTTTCCAAAATTTGGGCCGCCTAAATATGCTCTGGGAAGCCAGGCATAGATGGCCTAAAGCAAGCCGATTTGCATTTAATTGCTACAGGCATTATGCAATGCTGGTTGTCAGAAGAGAGCCTGGAAAACCTTCAATCATCCTCTTGAGCAAAGAGGGCGTCACACAAGGTGACACCCTGGGATTGGATCTTTACGCCATTGGCATCATGCCATTGGCAGAAGCGGTCGAAAAGGAGAACTTGGACGCGCTCAGCCCGTGGTACGCAGACGACGAGGCAATAGGTGCACCAGCTGACGAGAGTGCTCAGCTGATTAAGTTCTTGGTTGACCGCGGTGGAGAGGTTGGGTACTATCCCAATGTGGATAAGTCTTGGTTCATTTGCAGAGAGGTAGACGAAGCCGCTGCTCGCCAAGAATTTGCACGTCATGGGATCAAAATTAACTTTGCGCGGGGAAGGCGTTACCTCGGTGGGTTTCTTGGGAGCCAAAAGGAGTTTGAGAAGTGGCTCGTACCCAAAGTTGAAGAGTGGGCCGAGGCGGTAAAGGAATTGGCTGACATTGCCCGCCAATTTCCTCAGACTGCGTACGTTGGTTTCACTCGTAGCTTGCAGGCTGAATGGCTGCATGTTATGAGGGTCAACCCGGGAGTGGGAGAGTTTATGGCACCTGTGGAGGATGCCATCAGAACCCATTTCCTCCCGGCACTACTCTCGGTGACGTTGGATGACGACCTACGCCAACTACTTTCACACCGCGTGAAAAATGGAGGCCTGGGCATTCCCAACCCTGTCACAGCAGCCGCTGCTTGTTATGCAGCATCCGTTGAAGGCACCAAAGTCTTGGCTGAAGCCATCGACCGGCATTGGGACTTTGACCTCGTTGCGCATGTGAAATGCATGTCTGAGGCCAAACTCAAGATGCAGGACGAGAAGAATAAGGCTGAGAAGGAGGAGCTGAGCAGGAGAGCAACTGAACTGGGGAAGCACGAGGAATTTGTAGGGAAGAGGAGGTGTCGCACGGGCAGATGGCTCACCATCTATCCCAACCGACTCAATGGAGGTCAGCTCACGGCAGAAGAGTTCTCCGACAACCTACGACTTTGATATGGCTTCGTTCCGCTCCACCTCCGGAAACTATGTGATGGATGTGGAGCAAACTTCAGTGTCGAACACGGCCTCACATGCAAATGTGGAGGCCTAGTTCATCTTCGGCACAACGTCGTCGCCAACCAGTGGGAGCACCTCTGTGGCCAAGCCTTGACGCCCGCGGCTGTTGATCAAGAACCGTACATTTTCAGTGACAGCAAACGCGAGGCGGCAAACAAAGCCTTGGAGGAACTCCCACCTGATGCCTCGCCAACAACTGTGCAGGCAGCTCGTGCCAAAGTGGATCAGGCGGAGTTACGTGGAGATAAAGCAGTCCTGGGGTTCTGGAAAGAACACCAGACATGCATTTTTGATGTAAGGATCACAGATGCAAGCTGCAGATCGAATCGGAACCGTGACCCACAAAAGGTGCTACGAGGCCAGGAGAAGGAGAAGAAGGATAAATACTTAGAGCCGTGCCTCGAGAGGAGGAGACACTTCACCCCTTTGGTTTACACTGCCGACGGAATGGCAGGACCAGAGGCCTTAGCTGCAGAGTCACAACTAGCAACTCTCCTGGCTAAGAAGTGGGAGCGGCCGTATTCGGTGATGATGGGCTACGTTCGGGCGCAGATGGCCATAGCCATTGTTCGAATGAACACCCATCTGCTACGCGGGAGCCGCGAGAAAAGGATGGCTCGCAAATCTCGCATTAGTGACGGGACTGCCATGGGTGCTTGGCAGACCTGGCACAACTCCTAAAGGGGCAGTGGCCCCTGCCTCCTCCTCCACCACACGTGACACACCCCTACCGTCTCCATCTCCTCCCACTACACAGAATCATTGATATCACACCACACCACAAGTATCCTTTCCCACGAACCACAAACCAATCCTCTTGCCTAACTGTGCACTACTTGTTCTTCCAGTATTTTGCACAAATTAAACTGTCCTATGTGTTTCTCTCTCTTACATATTATATGTCTTATCTGTTTAGCATAAACTAAATGTCCAAATTACACATCAAAAAAATTAGTAGTACTAATGATTATTACTCTTATATGTTACTATTTCAAAAATTGTACCAAAGTAAGTATTAGTATGGTAGTACCTTGTTGTCGGCAGAAAATAGATAAACGACAGAGGGATAATTTTTAGTATCATCTAGTACCATAAGGTACCTAAGATTACATAAGTCTTTTAAAAACAATATGCATAACAGAGGATAGTAATACCAAAAAAATGCTTGCTTCTACATACCAAATGAAAAGAATACAATTGGGCATTTGATGTTGGAGGCTAAAAAAATATTGTGAGATTATTAGCTTTCTGTTTATATTTTCTACCTAAAAATTACAAAATCTTTCAGATGATTTTCAAACTAATGTTATTGTACTATGATACTACTTATATGTTTCACACTTGAATTGCAAGTGAATGTGGCTTTTTTGTAATATCAAAAATTAATGTAGGATGTAGCATCAATCAGAACATAAAAAATATTTCACAGTCGACACAAACAAAATTCCATTACACAAACTACTTTTTTCATATTTATACTTTGAAGAGTTACCTACATATTTTATGAGAGCTGATGAAGCAATATCCTAAATTTTGTTTGCACAAAATAGCTCAAGGTTTACAAATTGTATAATAAATTTTGCCCACATGCATATCAAAACATGCAACAAGTGAAAAAGAAAATATCTTTAACAAAAACTCAGTACAAATCAAAAAGAAAAACCAAAAACCAGCATTAGAATGAACAATTCAAAACATCTGTTTTACAAATAGTCATAAATTTCATGTTAGCGACCATAATTTTTACCAAGAATTTCTCCAGAAAAATATTTTATATAAGTTTATCATTGTGACTATCCATATAGATTTTCATAATCAGCTTAAATTTTCAACATTTAATTGTCATCATGAAAATTGTAGTAAACCTATTTTTTATTACCATGAAAGTTACTGATATTGATAATGTAATAGTTGTTCTTGTATATTTTTATGTTTTTGTCATGTTTAATTATATTTTTATTTTTAATTTGATGTTACTTTCATTGTAGTTCCTTATTTCATGTTTTTATTTACATTATTATTTTTTACTCTTGTCATTGCTATTTTCAATGATTCATTTATTGATATTTTAACTTTTGTTTCAATGTCATTTTGCTTGTTTTTTCTGTTATCATTGTTGTTATTCATATTGCTGCTGTCTTTACTGTTGATATTGATATTGATAATAGTATGTTAAAAATTGGCAGTGCTCAATTTTTATGTTATATTTTTTATCATAGTTGCAGCAATGAAGGGAGAAACTTCAGTTTTTGAAAGTTTTGAATGTTAAAAAATTTTCTGCTCTCTTTCTCCTCAATTCACAACAGCTTGCTGCCCTAGTTAATTGGCCTTCAGTAGTCCGTCTGTTGTTTCAAAAAAAAAGAAAAAACCTACCTACGTGGGTAGGTATGTACCCTACTTTAATAAGTAAGTACATCAATTCCAACGATATTTACATCCACAATGACAGCCGTTGATGGGCCCAACAGCTCCTCAGCACAGCCATCGCAATGGGGGCAAATGTTACTCGAGGGTGGATCCCATCACCTTTACCAATAAGGTGATTGGATCTACTCTCAGGTAACGTTTGCCGCCAGTCTATTAGTATATTCACACTAACTACTTACAATCGATGGCTTTGTTGCCGTCGCAGATTCTATTACCAACATGGCATGTTTTTGATTCAAATCATTGCTTCAAACGTTACCTGAGGGTAGATCTGATCACCTTATTGGTAAAGGTGATTGGATCCACCCTCAGGTAACATTTGCTCCCATCGCGATGGCTGTGCTGAGGAGCTGTTAAGTCCATTGACGGCCGCCATTGTGGATGTAAATATCGTTGGAATCAATGTATCTACTTTTAAAGTAGGGTATGTACCTACCTACGTAGGTAGGTTTTTTCTTTTTTTTAAACAACAGACTGACTACTAAAGGCCAATCCAGCTGTTGTGACTTGTATGAAAGGTTTTTAGTCTGAATTTCTCACCCTTTGAACAAAACTTCCCAAGGCATACAAATGAAATAATTAAAATTTGCCACAGAAACTCACAATTAGCCAAATTTTTAAACATATTTTTTTAATATAATTTTGAAGATAACCCTTGGTTCAAAGAACACACATGTTCTCTCTATGTTGTGACATGAATTAGTGCAGAAGGGCTAAAAAAGTTGAATACTTTAGTTCATCTAAAATAATGACAAGATATCAGACAGTTCTCCTTTCTTCGCAATTGGACAAGTTTCCAGTAGATACTTCTACTTAGTCAATTATTTTATTATTTAATATTTCTTTTCTTTTTTATCAAAAACTGAATGTATTTAGTTGTCATAGCTTTTTTGGTCAATGAGATTTGTACCCTTATAAAACCCTGATAAAACTTGTAATAATATAAATTTGTCAAAGACAGTCATGGTGGAAGAGTCTCAACCATGCTAGTACTTAGAGAATGTGCCACTTTGTATGTTAGGTCCATATGGTACACTTGCTTTATGTTACTACTACACAGAACTACATCAATAGTTTTACATAACTACAGGTGGATAATATAATGTCAATTTCCAACAGGGTATTTCTTGTATGAACATTGGTTTTGTAGTATGAAGCACACAAATATGGTCAATAAAGTTATAAATATTTTTTTTGGAAGTACATCTTTGTTAAACCCCTGGAAGGAATGTGCCATCCTTTTTGATGAGATTTTGAAACAGGTGGTTGGTATTAAAAATAGATTATCAAAAAGGGGGAGAAAGCCATTTTTGACATTGGTGCTATTAGTATTAATATTTACATGTGTCTTTTGGTTGATGAGCAAGTAAGTAATGTTGGAAAACATTAGTTTGTAAATATTCCATGCATTTTATGTTTACTGTTTTCCTGGGAGCTGGAGCCCAAGCAATGGCTGTATTATTCACATTTCACATTAATTTTTCCAATGTAAATTTGTTTTTCATGGGACTGAAATACTTGGCTTAAACTTATATCATACAAACATAGTCTTGTTTTTTTTGTATCATAATTTACTTAAATAAATTTATTAGTGGTAATGACATTATCATGTAATATAATGGCACAGGTGTATTATTGTATTGGAAAGTTAAATAGTTGCAGACTTGCTTTGGTAAGAAATGAATCAGCTTTGTTTGATGAAAAAATTGAATGCACTGTGATAGATGTTTTTTATTATTTTTTATCATTATCTTAGTTTAACACCAATCCGTCTAACTCCACCAGTTCCGGTGGAAGTAGAACTACTTCCACCAGTTCTGGTGGAAGTAGAAAAATTTTTGCATTTTCACCATGTTCTGGTGGTGCTACAGACAAACTGATTAGCCAGATCGATTCAGCGTGAAATTTCGTGTAAGAATAATACCCCCAACCATATCATCATGCCAATATTCATGGCACTAGTAATAGAAGACCACAATCACTACAAGCAGGGGAGGCTGACTGGGATTGCAGCTCCTGTGAAGAGGCAATGTAAGTACTGTATTTTCTAAGTATCGCTTAAACATCCTCCAAAATTTGTTGATTAGGAGAACTCCATCTAAAAGAGCGAAATGTTGCCAAATTAGGCTTGGAGACATAATAATTTTTTTAGTACTGTACTACTACTAGAACCTTCCTACCCGAAGTACTAGAGCGTCCTTGGACCATTTTGATCAAAGTCTCGCAATGGCGCTCCTCGATTCATCAGCTTGGCGGCGCTAGATGGCGCTGAAGTCACCCCTTTTGTTGGCTCTGACGCCCCTTCCGACATTGTCATCTCAATTTTTTTTTGGAAGAGAGGGGCTGTCGCCACAGAGTAGGAGAGTGGGATTGTCGTTACTTTTCTGGTTCTTGAAAAAATGAGCTGCAAAGATTGCCATAGTGAGGATCTGCCGCCCCCAAATGATGATACATCAACAATAATACCACCATCACCGTCTTCTGGCAGCAGCTTCTCCTTTAATGGCAACAGAACACCAATGATCTTGACACCACTGGGATTCAGACCAGCCATCACTATCAATGAGGGGAGCACAAACAACGAATATACAACACCGGACCAGCATGCATCGTCTATGAATGAATTTTTGACCGGCGGGGGGGAGCATTACAAAATAGGGCATTGCAACCCCAATCACCAACTATCCTTCCTGCTGTAAGTGCATCCACCCATAGCCACCCTTCATCTACAATTTCATTGATTGATTGCGTTATTTGTTTGAGCCGTGGCAATTACTTGACCTCGGGTGTAGCCGATGCACAAGAAATCAATTCGGTTGGAGAGGAATCTGGACTGGGCATTGGTGGCAACCATCTAGAATCAGCCACAACAACAAATAAAACTCTACAAGAGCGAGTCCCTTGAACAAGTGTTGTCTTGGCTGTGTTGAAGTCGTCCTATCTAACGAAGCAATTACTTTCGGATTCAATTCACTTCAAAACTCACGACAATAGCAAACGATTACTAGACATTAAATTATGGGGGCAAGTCTCAAAAAGTCTCTACAAAGCAATTGAAAACTGTGCTGCATCTACAGAAAAGGAAGTGCAAAAGATGTCTAAGGCCTTTGAGAAGGACATCACAAAAATTATCTACATCCAAGCACCGAGTCTACTCCAGCAGAATGTGGACGATACGGAGGAGAAAGCAATTGAAGCAATGGGTATTCTCCAGGCATTGGCTCATGTTTTTGTGAGGGAGTACCAACAGCTGATTGAGCATATGTATTTGGGGGGCAGTCCCAAGACAGTGATGGAACAGGTTGACGAGGTAGTACAGAAGCTGCTTCAAATTGGCAACACTTCAGATTTTTTTGAAAATGAACTTGTTGGTGAGCATTGCTATTATGTCACAGGCTTCCTTGGGAATCAACTATTGCGGGAGTTAGAGAGGAAGAAGGAGGGTTCAGACATGAGAAAGTGTATGGAGGCACTAGCAGAATGATTCTTGTTGCTGACGGATGCGGCCCGAGTGGCGACAATTCGCAATGAATGTCCCACTGCACTTGTTGATTCACGGCTTGCATTCAATGGCCTGAAGTATCCAGACTCTGAATTCTTTCGTTTGTTTGCGTTTGTGGAAGTTTCGCTTGCTGTTGTGGCGGTGCCGGACAATGTAATCATCCGTGGTAGCAGATTGCCGGCAGAAATTATGCATTCAATTTTGGAAAATGAAACTTTGTTGAAAATTTTTTGTGATCTTGTTGGAGGAAATAATCAACATTCAAAGGAGTCAATTGTTGCTTCCTTTGCAATCATGCTGAAGGTTTTTTTTCATGTTCGTGTGAAGGATCTTGTGTGGCGATTCAATAGTGTTGTGTTCAAAGGTAACACAGTTGGACTACGACCCACACTAGCTGCTTTGTCCAAGAAAGGGAAAGAAAACAAAAAGAATAGCAAACCAAAGGCAAAGAAAAAAGTAGTCAAAGTTGCAACAAAAGAAGACATAGATGCACACAACAAAATTTTAGACTCGCTTAAGGATTTTGATGACGAATGTAATGAAGATGATAGTGGGTCTAAAAAACTACCAACACCAGAAGTAGTACAGTCCATGAATGAATAACAGAAATAAAAACTTAATATGCAGTTATATGATTCCAACTATTTCAAAGGTCTGAAAAAATTGTCATGTTCAATGTTTGCCCCTGCTGCATTCTGTTTTCCAGTTTTATTTGTAAACAAATGACTTTCAAAAGAATGGCCCATTTTTGAAGCAGCCTCCATACACTGCTGCATATTTGGATTAGAATTAATATTTCTAATCATGGCAAAAAAATGCTCACAATAATCAGTTCCACTTTGGCCTTGGTTCATTTATTTGCTGCCATCATCTGACAAATAATAGGTAGTGACACCAGCCATACCAAAAACCATCCAAATAAGATCCTCATAAGTTTGTGAGGTGATGAATTTCCAATCCTCTGGACCAACTTCATCACACCACTCCACAAAAAGGCGTAAAATGCTAAAAAGCTCCAACACATGGCTATGTGTCAGTGAACTAATATGATACACATTTTTATGCTTACCATTTTTGAATGAAACTCCATTCATAATATCAACCAACCTGTCTACTGCTTCAAAAATCTCCAACATTGATTCATATTGAGTTATATCACCTCCTTGACCACCATTTGACTTTGGTTTGCCATGGTCCTTGATCATTTTTATCATAGTTTGAGAGGGAATCCGCAGCGCAAGGTACACTCACATTTTATTGTATGAGTTTAAAATAAAATGCTCCCGACTAAATTTGTACAGCCGCAACCCAGCAGACGTCACATTTGAATCTCCACTCTAATCCCAAATTTCTTCACACATTTTGAGTTTGATTGGCATCCCTCTGAACTCCAAAATCCTACTTTTGTTGTCGAGTGCATTGCGAAACTTTTTGCCCCAGTGAGGCATCTCACCGCCAATGAAGATCATTATGCTGCTACAATAGCTCGGATGAGGATGTGGAAACGAAATTTTGAAATTCAAAGGCAAACCCTCCAATGCATCTTTGCAAGCAAAATCTTTGAAAATTTTGTTTGCTGAGACAGTTGCCAATTGCTTGAATGCCTTCCTATTTTTACTCGCCCCGTCACCTGTCACTGTGCTAACAATGAAACCGTAGATGGACATGATAACAATCAAATGGCGGATTGTCGAGACTAAAAAGTCAGCATCAATGCTTTTGAGACCATATTGTGCCGTGAGGAATTGCTGCTTCCTTCCCAATGAAATTGTTGTTGCGATGAAAACGAGAAAGTGTTTGGCCAGTTCTGGAAGTTTAGGATCTTTCACATTTCCATCTTTATCAACTGGTTGTATTTGTGTGTCTACCTGCTGAAGCTCCTTGAGCTCCTTTTCGATAATGTTGTCGTCAAAAATATCACTTGCGACTCCAATGATTTTGTTGGTATGGTAGTTTACAACAAATTTTCCCTTGCAGCACATTGAATCGTGAGCAAGGACAATGTGCCTCCGACAATCCAACATTGAAGCATTTGGATTCAGTTGCTTGAAATGGAGACGCTCTCTTGCTAGGTTTGCGAGCATGGGCCCGTCTGGATCATTCGTGGTCGGAATGGTGTATTTGTTCAGAGTGCGACCAGAAGGGAGCCCGAGAGCTGATGCCAGCACATCATAGACTCCACCGGCATAGCCCATTTTTCTCCGCACAATACAGGCCAGTCTGATCACCAACGGACAATGCCTGACTGCAGTCTTCCTGACCTCCTTGGATATTTTGTGTTTCCGGATGCTTTCTGCGATCAAATACTTGCCAATACTGTCTTTTGAAATCTCCTTTGAATAGAATTCAAGAAAATGAGGCAGCATGCCATCACAAAACAAGCCGTTAGTTGTGGCATTCACAGGCAGTTCAATGCCTTCATCATTTGACATTTGACAATTTTTTGAGGATTTTTTTCCTCCATTGCTGCTTCTGAAATGAGAGCAAGTTATTGGCTTGTTGTTCCATCTTCTGTGCCATCAATGATGTAGAACACTCCAAAATAATGTTATTGACATAGGGACTGATGGGCTTACTTCTTATTTGAGCGGCACTTTGGCAACAGTGGTAGAATGCCAAACGGGAGTTGAAACAGAGGACGCAAATACTTTTCCTATCAATTGTATTTTTTGAACTGCATGCGCCATGGCGGATTGTTGCACTATTGAGAAGTTCTTTTGTGCCTTTATGCTCTCTTTCCTCAACCGTTCACTGCACTTTATTATCTGCTCCTGTCAACACTGCGCCAGTTATTGGAGACCCAAATGGCCAATTATCTTTTGCCAGATCCAAATGAATAAGTTTCGCCCGGCCGGTGAACCCCTCTCGGATGACATGACCAAACCCCACAATAGTTTCTTCCTTTTTATCATTGCCAATTTTTGAGTCTAAAATGCTTTGGAGTGTTATGCCCTTGCATTGTTTTGATTGAGGAGGTTCTGTATCATTTTTCTTTTGGAAGTTGCGAACAGTTTTGTAGTGTTCGTATTTGGAAATGAGATCCAACTGCTGCCTGTTGCCCATTTTATAGAACTGGGCATTTTGTCTGCGAGTTTGGGGATAAGCAGGGGGGGATATTGAATTTTTCCTTTCAACCTTTTTTCTACGCTGTCGTTGACAAAGAGGGCGTGGATTCCCATCTCATCCATATCCACAAAATCGATGTGATTTGTGAATCCTCTATTACGTTTGAACTCCGCCTTAAGAAAACGAAGACTGTAGTGTGTTGCGTCAATAGGATTAACTGAGGGATGTGTAGAGATGTTTCCTTTTTCTTTTTTATTTGATGGCGACAACAAACTCTTCGAAGTGGGTCGCCTTTTGCAACCACTGGTGCGGATCAGCATGGGAGATGGCATGGTGGCCCTGCAAAAAAATGCAAAAAATGGAGGTGCTGCAACTGAGTGGTGGTATGCAATGGGCAAGCCAAATCCTTCGGCAAAAAATGGTAGCGTTGTCGCAGATGTTGTTGGCTACTGGAGAGCGGTGGGCGGAAGTCCGCGGCTTGGGTGTGTGTCGAGAAATCGCCGCCGCCCTCACCGGTCCAGAGCGGCTGCCATGGTGGCGCTGCAAAAATGTGCTCAGAAA
>JALLOT010002148.1:0-13289 GCA_036939595.1 Thalassiosira livingstoniorum | reverse complement strand
AGAAGTGAGCAAGGAAAAGAACATGATTTTTTTCACGAAGTATCAGAATTTAAAATTTATAGAATTGAGTTTATTTCTTAACTGCAACCTTTTCAATTTCATCTGCACCAAGAAAAATAAAAGTGGCCATTACTTTTACCTCTTCAGCACTATGGGTCTTGGTTACAATGGTTAATTTCCCTTTTTCCAAATCAAGTTCTCTGGTTTTTCCCTGTGGAAGAGGAATGGACCTTTCAAAGCAGGCATACCACTATGACAAAATGACTCTGTGAGATTCTTGGTGGTCCACTACAAGAAGATTCACGCTTAGATATTTCTTTGACAATGCTATCGTCAATATTCATAACAAACATTACCTAGACATGTTTTGGGTTTTGATTATTATTAGAGTCCATTCCAATAAACTTGTCTGTTTTTGGACTTTTAATAACCTTTCCTACATCACTGCACACATCCAGAAGTTTTTAAGCAGATTTACCAACCGCCCTTATTTTTAACTTAGTTTTGTCACTAATAACATTTCCCTCAGGCACTGGCCACCAGATTGTTTGGTCTCCACCCAACTTCTGCCCTGTTAATTTTGACAGTGTTTCCAAGACAGTGTGCATGAACATAGGTGCAACACTGTTCATTTGAAAGATCTGAGGCTCAGTCATGCCATCACTCTTCATGAGGACTTAGGCTCAGTCTTATTGTCTTTCTTCACTGTTGATTTCTTAATTGCAATCCGCATTGATAAAAACAAAAGTGGTCATGACTTTTAGCACATAAGCACTGCTGTCCTTGGCTACAATAGTCAGTCTTTTTTGCATCATTTTTTACAGTGTTTCTGTGTGGAAGTGGGATAGCCCTTCCAAAGCAGGAATACCCCTGATGAGGATTGCATCTGGGGAGATTCCAGATGGTCAATTTCAAGAAGAAATCACACTCTCAAAGACTTCTTCTGCATTGCCATTGTCCAATTCACCAAAAATATTTCCCATTTTTTTCAGATTTTTGTTGCGTCACCATTATTGAACATTCCAAAAAACTTGCCTGTTTTTGAAATTTTCTGCAACCTTTTTCAACTCACTGCTTGCACCCAGAAGTTATTGAGTAGATCCATCACCGTCTTCATTTATTTCAAAGTTAGTTTTTGCACAAATAGGGTTCATAATAAAGGATTTACCAGTCAGACAAAGGATTTGCATGTTTTTTTATTGGTTTTCTTATATTTTACTTGCTCCATGCTTGCAACTGACGTACTACTTTGTTGCCCAATTTTAAATTTAAAGGTATTCTCTATGAAATGAGGGTTTATGTGCTCCATGCCTTCCTCTGCAAGTCATGCTGCACAAAGCAACTATGCCTTCTTGAGCCAGGGGAAGAAAACAATGAACATTCAAATGATAATGAATATGGGTGGCCATTCAACCTTTTTGATGCTGAGCTACCAGCAAATAGTAGGCCTTTTGTTTTAAGGCACAATCAGTGTGGCTTCAAATTTGAAACTCATATCATACTATTTTTTAAGTTCATGATGTATGATGAGAATATCATTAGGTATTAATTTGGCTTCTTTCAATGGAGATAGAGATGCTCTGATCACTACAATTATATTAGAAGGTTTTGAATTACCAGAGGAAGGCTAGTTTGGCGTGGCTGTTCTTTCAGAGGTGCACATTGTGGAAGGCATCCATATTGGTTTATTATTTGAAGTCAAATCTGAAAATCACACAATAGATAACTATAAAATTATTCCAGAAAAAAGTTACTGTTCTTGATATTATAACTGTTCATCTAATACATTGCATCAAATTGAAAAAGTTTATCACAAGGCAGCAAAAATTAAGGAGTGGAATACTAAACCACAAGTTTAATATTTTTTTGATCCAGGACAAACAACATGATGAACCAATCTGGCATACAAGCTGATGTAGAAAGTGTTGAAATTCTGGACATCACAGACTTTCCAAGTTAAATTGATGTCTTCCCTGAGCTTGAGACTGTCCATTGCTTTGACCCAACTGCAATTCTTATTAATGCTGCCCTGACTCCTTAATTTCTTTTTAAATACCTGTTTAGACATTTGAGAGAGAGATCCATCAACAGCAGCCTCTGTAAACAAATTGATATTTTCCTCCCAAATATTTTACTTCAACTTACGTGAGTTCAATATTATTGTTATGTCTTTCACAGAAAATCCATATTCTCTCATTTCAGCAATTTCCTATTATTCCTGGCTTCCTTTTTTGATGATCACTGGTTTACCTCCTCCTGTTTCTTTCTTGGGATCAAAGCACTTGTTTTGGACAACAACATGGTAAGTGGCAAGCATTGTTTGTCTGATTTTCTGTTGCTGGTAGTTTTTCATTTTAAATGCTTATAACTTTAGGCACTGTTCATCTTTTCCTGACCAAAATGCAGGACCAGGAGCACCAAGAATATTGTGGTAGTAATGAGAGATCATTACACTATCTTGTTGCTTAAATATAGCCTTTTTTCTCTATTTTCAACATGATACCAATACAGTGATTTGTAGGTCCGGATGGTTTCATTCATCTCATCACATGTATTCCTTTCCCACCCATTATCTTCAAGATCAAACAGGTCTTCAACTTCATTGTGGATGTGGGAGAGGCTACTGTAGGAAGAATCATCATCATTGCTGAAGTAATCTGTTTTGCTGTTACTTTTGCAATGGAAACCTGGGACAGATTCATTGTCTTCTGCTTCTTGTTCAGAGGTATCATCATTGTCTTTGTCATTTTCTGAGTGGGTGGAACTGACATCCTTGTTGTTAGGTTTTCAATCTTGTAGGTTCTTTTGTTATCACTTTTGTTTCACTTGTTTACCATTATTTTATCATTGTCACTCAATATTTCATTTGATGCCAATCTGTTGTTTGTTTGCTCTTCATTTGTCTTACTTGGATGGGCGTCTATTATGCCCACCTCAAGCTCTGCAGGCACAGGAGATAATGAAGCTTGCTCCTTTCTTATATGCTTGGCCTGTACAATCTCTTGGCTCTTGAACAAATGAATTCCTTTCCTCCATACTCTGACTTGTTTCATGGCCTTGGAATTTTGTGCTTCTCTAGGAATTGATGATCAAGGAATCTTTGACGTAGCAATTGTTTGAGATAGAAGTAGAAGAGGGGAGGCTTGTCTTGGAAAGAATTGTGGTTGGTGACCTGTTTAATGATTTTTAATGCTTTAAATGCCTCTGTTGAGTTTTAACTGAGAAATGAACAATACTCTTAGATAACCTTAACAATAAATCTGTATTTTCACACAAATGATTTAGTTTATGGTTGGCAAGTAATTTTGTTACCAATGCAAGTGGCTGGAAGTATTCCTTTTTGGAACTCATAACTTCATTTTTTGAAACAAAGAAGAGTAACTTTCAACAAATTCATTTTACCACATCTATTTTCCAATACTGAATCCATGGTGTAGAATTTCAACACCAATTACAAGTTTGACTACTATGTTTTGGAGAGCACAGTGTCAGCTCTGCTAGCCAAAGTTGCATCATATTCAACTTTCCAAGTAAGTATGGATAACAGTGCAGTGTGATGAGTTTTGTGTACCACAGGTAAATGTTGCTCCATGTTGTGTGGTTTGTGACAGTGACAGGTGGTGATTGTGGTTTGAAGGGGTTCACTTGTGTGTAGTCTTGTCTGAACCCTGAACTAATTGAATTGTTTTAGGTTCAAAAATAACCATTAAGAATGGGGCAAATATTTGAATATCTTAACCTTCATTGGATATTTTAAATAAAAAATTGAAAAATCTAAAAAATGTTCGAAAATAAAAGAAAACAATATTTCAACCTGGCAATCAGCCATTAAACCATCAAAATCTCAAAAATGTTGCTTGTTTTCAGGAGACATTTGTTGGTCCTTTGCAGCTAAGCCAAAAATGATAAACAGAAATAACAAATATTACTATTCACGTGTTTACCCAATGACTTAGTGGTTAGAAAAAAAAAACAGAACCTAAAAATATTGATTTTCAGACTGGATATTTATGACCAAAGTTTTAGTTATGTCACAACAATCCAAGACTACAGTAATAAAAATGGGGTTAGAGCTACTCATTTACTTACAATTGAATTCAGGGGGAGTAACCATTGTGCTTGTCCTTTGCAGCTTCTGTGCTCGAATACTATTACAAATTATGATTTTTTTATTTTTTCAGAATTTTTTGAAAGAATGACATTGGAGCAGATTGCAGCTGTATTGGTCTGAATGATGTGATAATGACTGATAATGACTACGACGTCATGTAAGCCCGTGATGTAAGTAACAGATTGGGACAGAAAACATATCAAATGACTTTTTCTTCACTAAAAAGATAATATAATATACCACTGCCTTTTCATATATTTTACAACTCACAATTATTTCTCGAAGCCAACCTAAATTCACGACTCAAAAGGCAATAAACAATATGTTAAAAAATAAGAATCAATCCGATCACACCTCGAGCAGAGTCCCGGATGTCCAAAAAATTATTATCTTGTGTTTTTTATTGACAGCAGTTGATTGATCTCAAGTTTGATGAACAATGCTCTCTTTTTACGTGTTTCAATATGGTACCATACACCATATATTATTATCTCACATGCTTATCACCCATCCCAATCTGTCCCAACAATGGAAAGCCAACAACTGGCAACAAAAACACAAGACACTTCCTCTCTGCTCTCTCGCAAATAGAAGACATCAATCACAAAACAAGAATTCCAAAGTTGACCCCTGTGGTAAGTTGCAACACTCTAGAGAGCAACACATGACATTATGTTGTGGCTGTGTGGCCGTGTGGCTGTGCGGTAGATACAATAATGTTGTAACTTTCTCTGATTCTGCCTGATTCTGATCAGTGATCAGATATTTTCCTCCAGCCACTCATTGGGCAGACTGCATCATGTTGTGTTCCGCATGAGCTCACAATTTTGAATGCCACAGCAAAAAAATATTATTCATATTTGCCTGAATTCTCATTCATTATTTTTTGTGTCAAGAACATGAAGCTCCATTTTCTTTTTGTCTCGGTCCTGTTTTCCCGAACCTCGGGTCAAACTTGCCCGGAGACGCATTGCGTCAATGAGGCTGTAAACACCGAGCCCGCAGTTCAATCATGCCCTCCTAGCGTTGAGGCTATCTCGTTGGCCACATTCGAACATGGCAATGATGTACTGATTGAGCTCCTGGGTCCGGCCAATATGACTGTTGCTGCAGATTTGGTCATCACCGCACCCCACGGAGGCTCCTTAAGACCAAATTATATCGACGATCGGTCAACAACGGGACCCTACTGTCCCAGTGGATGCAAGACGTCAAAAGATAGCAACACAAAAGAAATCGCTATCCTACTCCAAGAAAAGTTTATTGAAAATTATTGCAAGGTGCCATTTCTAGTCATTAATCACCTCCATCGATCAAAACTGGACGCCAATCGCGAGATTGGAGAGGCAGCTCAAGGAAATGCTACAGCAGAGGCGGCATGGTTCTCCTTTCACAACTTAACTAACTATGCTCAGCTTCAGCTCCGAGATCATTTTGGAACAACAGTCGTAAACGATGGGGACGACAACATCACCGGTGTCAATGCTCTTCTCTTCGATGTGCACGGGTATGCAGGCTACGATTGGGACTCCACCTCCGGCGGATCCTTTATTCAATGGGGTTATCGTTTGTCGGACAATCCGTCCCTCAATCCTCAAGAGTATTGCCCACTCGATACAAGAAGCAGCGGAACAATTGGGAGCTACACACACGCGAGATGGATGGAAGGTCACTCCTACGAATGCCTCGTGAGGGGACAAGGCTCCCTCGCTTCTCGTGTCAACTCCATCCTGGATGCAAATGGAGGAATCACATCCGATGCTCTTTGTGGACAAGGAATGCCCTCCTATGAGTACCCGAGCCCTTGGGATGTAGCAAATAACTCTACCTATTGCCAAGATGTTGCAAGTGATCCCGATGATGAGTGTCACTACTACTCTGGTGGGTTTGATGTCGAAGTCCACGAGCGAATGAATTGGGAGAATATTACAGGTGACAATTTCAACACTGTTCAGGCTGAGCTTCCTAGATGCATTCGGTTTGGCGGCAGCTCAGTGCGTGAAGAAATTGCGGGTGTGTTGTCAGTTGCGTTGATGAGTTTCCTTAGGGACCTGTATGGACCTTTGTGAAACTGTATCATCTTTGACAGAGATACACGAGCAAAGCTCAAGTGAAGCTACAAAATGATTTTTTAGCAAATCATATATTTTCCCGAAAATGAAAGAATCTTGTATGTTAGTTTCAGAGTAAATAATAAATTCAGCAGAAGATATTATTACTTACCTTGTATTGGTAATGATTTTGATGTCTTGACAACAAGCGACTCGCGGATCTTTCGCACTTGCTTTTGATGTCACCCTTCCCTCCATCAGTAGGACTTTTTTGAGAACAGTCAGCAGCTCCTTATCGTCCAATCAGTTGTCATTCATTTGAACACCAATGGTTGCAGTTGCATTCCTTCTTCCCCTTTCCCTCAAACGCAGAGATGTCCAGAAAATGAACATGGCATAAAAGAAACAGGGCATCGGTAATTCCTTGGGAGTTTGCCGAATTTCATTGAATCTGGATACTGACACCTGCTCAAATGCAACCTAATCCAAAGCAGGTACTTTTGTTATAAGTTGAATGAAGGTGTTTTGAAGGCTGCAGCCCAATCGGATAACAGTACGAACGTGGCAACGGTGCCCGACAGATCTGCGCCGATTTCCTAAACAAAACTCTGAAATGGCTGA
The DNA here is from genome assembly GCA_036939595.1 of Thalassiosira livingstoniorum. Taxonomy (NCBI): domain Eukaryota; phylum Bacillariophyta; class Thalassiosirophyceae; order Thalassiosirales; family Thalassiosiraceae; genus Thalassiosira; species Thalassiosira livingstoniorum. The sequence goes on along the minus strand of JALLOT010002148.1, from coordinate 6,506 downwards.
CCGAAAGCTTCTGTTTTGCCATTCCTTCTACTTAGAGGTACCCCAGCATCGGATTGTAGGGTGAGGACCAACAGAGCATCGTCTTCACTTTGTACACCATCCACGCCATCATCAACACCTTCTACACCCATCCGATCATCTGCTCTTCCCACTTCGTCTGCGCCATCTGCTCTTTTATATTGGCCAGAGTTTCGAGCCCCACCTTTTCCGTCATTCCCGCCATTCCCGTCATTCCCGCCATCAGTGTCCTTCCTACAATCTCGGCATCCATCCATTGGACCTAACTCACTATTGGCATGCTGCTTTTCTACAACCAAGGGAATAGAGACTGGGAGTGATTTAAAATTTTTTTTTGCAGCTCCTGCGCGGGAAACTTGCTTCCCAGGTTTTTGTTCCACGTGGCCATCAGAATTTTGATTTTCAGCGAGCTTATTCAAATCTAATCTAATAATAATTAGGTAATAATACTTATTATCGGGGCTACATACAATTCCATCCCATTATTCTATTTGCATTGCCAACAATGGCCAGTCTTGTCCTATTCTCATCCGGTAGTAACCGCTCCCCACACACTTGCGTGAAATGATAGTTCTATTGATCTCCTTCTCCTAATTCCATTCAGTTAACTCTTCCTTCCTACCTCTTGGAGTCACGGCACGACGTCCGCATCGATTGAATTCGATTAAATAGAAATTGGATCTAAAACCCCTCCCTCATTTCAATTGGCTTCTAGCCTATTGTCTTTGTTCAAATGGTCACCTCTGCCACTACCTACACTTTCTACGGCCTTAGAACCGCACAAAAAAAGACGCCTGAATCATTCAAAGACCTGGACTTCTCGGGCGTCGCAGTAGAGGAGCTCGAAATCCTATTTCCAAAAATTAAAGGCCGAGGCCAGCTTGAACACCCGCTGCCCTTTCTCAAAAATGGGGCAAATGCTCTTGAATGGTGCCAATTCAGTGGTGTGAAACAGAAACAAATAATTGAAAATATGCATCAGCCGTTGAGCTACAACACCACAAAAGAGAACCGTCGCAATAGGGCCCGGGAACGACGAATCACACTTCAATGCCTGGATGAAACCCAGAACTTCGAATCCTTTGCTGCCCATCCGTCAATTTCATTGGAGGCCATCAAAGAAAATCAATCAAAAATACTGCCATCAATACAATTGGAAAATAAAGAAAATATTGCAACAAAAAGTACATTCGCTACGATTAATGTCACACCAGCTTCTTCGTCGCCTTTGACGGACAAATCGAACTCTTTGGAGGTGGTTGTAAATTCAGCTGCAACACCCACAAAAGCTTTTATTCCAACATCCTCGCCTGTTGCAACAATAAACCGCACCGAGCCTCCAAAAACAAAGTACAAAATTGATGCAGACTCAGATTGTTCCAGTGACGGCGAATCTGTTTCAATGTGCATCGGTGTTACGAAAGAAACCATTGCAAATTCGAAAAGCAGCGACAAAAATATTCTATTATTTGGGTTCAATAAGCTCGTTGGAAATGCAATCAGATATCAGGCCTGGTATAAAGATAGCAACAACCTTCAGTGGCCGTACGGCGAATCGATTGTCGGTTTTTTGGGGGGAGGAACAGCATCCGATAGAGAATCGTACACTTGGGTTTGCATGCAGCTTGGCCAGGACGAGTACTGCTTTCGGAGGAGGGAATGCATGAATGACGTGTCAAATGAAGGTTGCTGTTCAAAATGCCACATGAAAAGAATGGATTTGTTCAAACAGATGCGAAGGGAGGTGGAAGATAGAAAAGAAGGTGTTGAAGTGGGGGGACGAATCGATTATCTGCGGTATAAGTCTCCCTCGGTTGTGTTGCCAATCATCCAAGGCAAGTCAAAACAAATCAAAATATTGCGCACTAAAATCTACCGGCTCGAAGCAGTTATTGCGGCTCTTCGTAAGGACCAGACTCTTGAGGTTCCAAATTTAGACGGCCTATTCGTATTTGATCCAAAGGAATTGAAAAAATCGTACGAAGATCTCATTGCAAAGGATGTTGTCACGGAGCCAGAAATTTTCGACTACCTTTTCAAAGAGTGCATTGCAGTCTACTCTAGAATTAAGAACTCCGGCTCCGCGAAGGGCCACCGATACAGCGGCCTAATGATCCGTTTTGCCGTGATGCTTCGGAGCCACATGTCGTCAGATAAGTATTCATTTTTTCAAAAAGCATTCAATTTGCCAAATAATAGGACTCTCCACGAATATTCAAGGGCAGACTCAGATAGCCCAGATGGGCTAATGATGCAGACGATTGTGCAACACGCACAGCTGATTGAGAAACTTGGGATTGAACCTATTAAATTGAGGGACGAGCCTAGTGATTGGTACGGCAGTGACGGGGATGAAAGCAGCAACGGCGACAAAGAAAGCGTTGACGTGGATGAAAATGAAAATGGTGTGAGGATTGATAATCATTCGAGCAGTGAAGATGGTGTTTCTTATGAACGAGATTTCCGAATTTTCGGTAAATTAAGTTTTGATTCCCATGTTATTAAGGATTTGTTGGCATTTAGCCTAAATAGCAAAGAGCTTGTAGGCTACTCGTCGGATGCTTTCGACAAAGATGTCATCGCTGACAGTTTTCAAAAGATGATGAGTACGGTTCAAGTAGAAGACTCAGATGAGAAAACAAAGGATGCAGAGCCGGAGAACAAAGTCCCACTAGGAAAGCATTTTATGGTGTTTTTATTTCAAACTTGGTCTGGAAATTGCCGTTGTTTCCATTTCATGGCAGCTCGGTATTGCCTAGCAAATTTGTCTGCAAGATGGCTGCGGACAAATATTCCTATGATAATTTCTGCTTTGGCATTCTATGGGTTTGTGGTAAATTCTCTGTGTTTCGATGGAGCGACAGAGAATCGTTCAGCCATTCATCAAATGATGAAAAAATCACTGAAGGATTTGCTACCAGAGTTGATGGAGGCAGTGGATGCAACAAATGAATCGGATGCTGCAACTTCATCGGACGCAGCTGAGACGAATGAATCGGCAGTAGCAGCTCCTACGGCTGCATCGGCAGTAGCATCTTCCATCGCTGCACCGAACGCCATAGCTCGATCGGTTGCATCTGCCGCGACGGCCGCATCGGCTGTAGTAGCTTCTACGGCTACATCGACAGTGGCAACTTCTACGGCTACTGCTGCAGCTGCATCAGCTGTTCTATCTACATCGGTTGCATCGGACTCATCCAATGCAGCAGATGTGACGAATGCATCTGCTGCGGCTTCAGCCAGTGCAACAACTACATTCGCCACTTCAGATGCAGCACAGCCTACACAAATGTTGCTAAAAAAATATAGCAAAAATGAACTGCCTTGGAGCTTAAAGGTTGCATGCGAGCATCCAACAATCAACGGCATTGATGTCTATGCTGGAGCAGACATGAGCCACGCAATTAAAAAGTCGAAAAATGCTCTTGAAAATAGTGGCAAGAAGGATCATGATCGCGATCTTCGATTGCATGGTCAGCCGATGTCTTTAGAGATGCTACACGATTGTTGGGCAGCATCTCCAGATGCGACCAGTGAGAGTGCAATAATGCTCTATCCTAAACTGAAGGAAGAGCTTTTTAAACCAAATCCTAATTCTCGTATGCGCACCCCGCATGCTGCTAGAATTCACTCGCAATCCATGATCAGGTGTGTGAGAGATTTCAGGGACGCACACAAAAATGCATCGCCAGAAGTTTTTGACCCTCTCATTGAATATTTGGGGCAATTTGATCGGTTCATAGATGTGATGAACGGAAATAGGGAAAAGGGGTGTGCTTGGATCGACTCCCCAGAGCACAAACACATATATGAGTTGCTTGACTTCGTCAAATTTTTGACTGAGTGGAAGACACAGGCTGGCAAAAATAAGCATCAGTTTTTGCCTCAGTCGACATATCAAGATTTGTGCTGGACATGCCTCAATATAGTCTTGATAGTCCGCAAGCAAGCTCCGAATGGACACCCTGTTGTTCAAAAGAGGAGCGGAACAGATAATTGCGAAGAATCTTTTTGTGAGAGACGTAACAAAAATGCCAATGCAGACGCAATAAATACGAGGTCTATTATGTCCGGCACAACATGCAAACCATTGACAAATTTGGCTGCTAGCAGGAAATCAAATTTTGGTAAAGAAAATACATATTTTGGCCGAGACTTAGATGTTTCGAAAGTAAAACGGCCTAGATTGAAATCAGATGATACAAATTGATACTTTGAGCTTTGCATATTTTAGTGAAATATAAATTACAATTTGATTATTATTCATTATTCAATCTGCTTTGGTAATTGACTCATTTTCGCCAATCAAACATCTCTTTTGCGAATCTAAATGTAGATGCCGCATCTCATTCATCTTCATCCAAAATGATACGCTCCGTTTCCGCCAATGCCTCCGCTAGTTCTTCATCTGTGACATCAGCAAAAAAGAAATCTGCATCAACCTCTGTTGATTGTGGAGTGCCCGTATCAGATTTTTTCGTTGACTGAGTTATCTTTGATTGTTTGTTCTTTACTCTTCCTTTCTGCCCTTTTTTCTGACATGCTTTGGCGTCTCTATTCTTTTGTACACACCAAGCTGCAAGCTGGGACCTCAGAGTTTGCGAAAAATTAAACCCCGCATTGGCATTGCGCTTACGGGCGAAGTCTTTCGCACGGAGATTGCAAAAGGCATGTACGAGTCGCTGCTGTATAGCTTTTGAAACATTTGCATCAGCTCCATCCTCCAAAAACTTATCCAAACCGATATCAGAATTTGCAAGTACCTCCCCAATTTCCTCAATGATCCCAGTCCCAAAAATGGCAATATTTTGCTCTCTTAAAAGTGTGTGAAACACTGATTCGATTCTAACACAACAATTGAAAAAATCTTCATTGGCGTACATTAGACTTACTTTTTCTGCTTTGGCGACCAATTCAATTGGCAATGCAGAAGCAGCGCCTTTAGTTGTGGATGAGTTACGGACGAATTGCCCTATTGCTTTGCTGCTATCGCCTTTGAACTTTCCCTCCAATTTATGGATAGTGTGAATCAAAAATCCCGAAATAAAGTAGATTCTTTGTTTGTGTGGTAAGTTCAAAGGCTCCCAAACTGAGGAGAGAATTTTAGAAATCTCCAATGGCAGATGCTTCTCCCCCACAATTAAACTCAACTCCAAAATACGGGAGAAATCCACTGCCAAAGTATAGATTAGGCTGGACCACTTTTCTTTCTTGGGTGTCGGAGCATTTGTTACCGATGAAGGGAATTTTTGTGATAATTCGAAGACTAGATTCATTTTGTTGTCTGAGTGCTGCTTTGCTCGACTAGAAATTGATGATTTTGTAGGTGCTTGGTGAGAAACAACACTCAGTATTACATCCGAGTGGAATATATCCCATGGTACGAATCCAACATCCAAAATAATTGCCCTCTCTGCATCCGACAGCTTGTACGGCCCATAGTCGAATTGGGTGGAATATTTGTAGAATTGATTTTTTGTTTTAATTTGTTTCAATATTGATTCAACTGGAAGTGCTCGAAGATTGGCCTCGTAGAACAACTCAAACAATTCGGAGGTCTCGTCAATTGAGTTGGCCATGATAATAATTTGGATTTTATTCCAATTCCAAGACCCTGTAGAGTGAGAGTGATTTCGAATCGTCAGAGCGCCGTTCGACGGAAGCGGCACCCTTAATGCGTCAACAGAAGACAACAGAAGGGATTAGTGGCGGGCGATTCGAACGGATCTTCGTGGTTTCGGAGGTCGCTGTCCGTCAATACAGGCAAATTTGCGCCATTGCCAATATTTGTTTTGACGCTCATTGCTCATTGGCACTTGAAAAAAAATGAGATTGGAATGGCGGGCGGCCAGAGATGATGATGTGGAACAAAATCTTGGGAAGCAAGTTTCCCGCGCGATTTCCGCGCACTGTCACTCCCAGTCTCTATTCCCTTGATTACGGTATATTGGCGATTGGCCATTGCATTGGCCATTGCATTGGCCATTTTGGTGAACTTGATTGGGCGAACCATTAATTGAGACAATTCAAACGCGGCAGCTGCAGATTTCAAGAATAGAGTCAAGTCAGCATTGCTTGGTCAACAAACTGAGAATTTAAACCAATTAAAGATTTGGCGAATAAGCAAAATTTTGCATTCCCAATCGCAGCTATTTTTCATCACCCAAAATTATCAACAAAATTTTGTGGTTGCAAGAGTTTTTGGCAATGAACACAATGCAAGAAATGTTAAAATTATTGTTATTACTTGACTCATTTCCGTATGGTGTTGACAGTTCTTGACACCTCATATATGGTGTGTCCCATTCTGGACACACCATACAAAATGGGGTCAAATGAGGCCCTTCTGATCAATTTCAAGTCTTGAAACTAGGCTCAATCGATTCAGCATGAATTTTCCTATTCCTATCAATATCCTATTGTGATATTTCTGGGGGCATTATTAGAAGTGCTGATAGCACCATCCCCAAATTACTACAACTTCTCCT
>JALLOT010002147.1:0-13315 GCA_036939595.1 Thalassiosira livingstoniorum | reverse complement strand
CAGGATGCAAACCACTCAACCCTGTGTGACCTCAGTGTGAGGCAACACTACTGAAATTGGTATAGTAATACCAAAGACACGGCTTTGCCTTATGAGAAGTACCATATCTAGTGTTGATGAAAAATACTTGTATTGTGATAAATGATCATGCTAGATTTACTTGATTATTGGCATCATCATTGGTGATAACATTCAAATGCAATCAAACCAACCTCTTTTGTTTGTATCTGTTGCCCGATAATATAGAAAGATGGCTAGTAAGGTGAGTACCTACATCGGAACTTATGTATGTATGTAAGTACACACTGCATACCATTACATACAAGTACTTACTACTTATTTGCCAACTACATAATGTAATATCACAAAATTGACTTGAAAAAATGTAAAATTGAAAAAAAAATTTCATGTGGAAGACCAGAAGTATAAAAGGTATAGAAAAGTGGTGGGTGAAGTATAAAGGGAGTGGTGTCTAAAATTCACATGTTTGTGAATTTCCAGATTGGTGCAAAAGTCACAAGTGTAAAATTGGGTAGACTTTGAATAATCAAATTAGGAAAATCATTTGAACACATTTTTTCTTAAAACAATAATATTATTTCCTGGAAGAAAAATATTTTAATCCTTAGAAAAAATTAAATTATTAGTAGTATAAAATAATTTTGATAAAGGACAAAAGAAGCATGCTGGAAAACCTTTTATGACAGTTATCAAATTTTGAGTTCTGAAAAGCAATTGTCAGAAGGCATTTGATAAAGTTAAATATGGAGAGTGGCAGGTTTTGGTTTTCTATAATATGTTTAATCTAATTCATTGACCAAACAAATTCTTTGATAAAATTCAGTGTTAGTCCATTTTTGCTTTGAGATTTACATTATGGTCAACATGGACAATGAATTTATGAAACAACATGTAAATTTGTTGAGACTTGTGGCATCTGGTTATAGGTCTTTGGTTTGTGCAAAAACAGCAACTGTTTAAGTCTTGAAATTGGTGAGTGTTTTGTTTGGCAAGGAAGTGGGAGAGCTTGTTGTTGTAAGTAAGAGAGGCTGATAGAAGCAGCAGTCAAAAGAGATTGGCAAGTCTTATGGGACCATTTGAGTGCATTTAGTTTGAATGCAGATGTAATAGGTAATAACTGATAATTGTGCCTGTGAGAGCTTGCAATTGCTTCAGTTTATGTAGTAGCTGGTAAGTTTGTTGATAAATTCCAGAGTCTACAAATCAACAGGAAAGTGATTTATTTGACAGCTTGCATGTCTTCTTACTTTTATTTATGGCAGATGTGAATATAATGGAGTTTTGTTTAAATGTGTGAGTACAAAGTTATCCACTCATTATTTGCATTTTCAATGTTACATTCTTGGTAATCCTATTTGTTGTAGTATTAACAAAGGTAGAAATTTCAATGAGGTCATACAAACAGGGCTTTAGAATGGAGTTACTGGTATCTAGGTTATTCTATTCCTTGAGGAATGTCCGCACCCTCCCCTCTTTCCAACACTGTTTTCTTCTTGATGGTGGAAAAGGCCTGGGCAATAGGAAATCAATGCTCCCTATTTTTGTTCCTGATTCTGGGAACAACAATAGTAATCACTAATGTTTGGATCTCATGTATTTGTTCAGCTTATTATTTTCATTGAAAGTTATTTTTGCTACAATATTTTGTGAGAGAGATTGAATAATGCACTTCAATTTCTCAGATTCATAACAAATTCAAGTACAGAAGGAAAATTACTTAATATTAAACATTTTGTCTACCAAAAATGGCACATTCATCCTTCTTTTACCAAAGATTTCAATTTTAATAAAAAACACACTTAGAAAAAAATGAAGAAACAAAATATTCTTCATTCTTCAATGAGATAATTTTGTTTACCTGGGGGGTCTTCTTCATTTCCTCTTTTCCTCTGCATTTTTGTACAAAATAGAAACTTTAAAAAAACCTAGGCTGGTGTAGCAAGTTTGGGTATAATGATAAGATGGTAGTATTGGACAGTCAACATGGTGACTGTGCATGCTGAGAAGTCAGCTACTTGCCTATTTTTCTGGATTTTGCTGTGTTAGAATTGGGCAAGGAGTTCTACAGTTTCCATCCATGGATCCAGGTTTAGTGGTGACATACAGAGATTTGATGAATTATTTATGTTTGAGGTTTTTTTGTTTTTTTTTAGACTTGGTAAGTGGTAATGTTTTGGCAGCAGGAAGGGAGAGATATTGATCATTTGACAGCAAGTAAGTGCTTCTGTTTATTTCTTGGAAGCAGACACCTGCTTGTGGTTGCGGGAAAAAATTAAGACAAATCACAAAGCACACATCCAAAAATTGGAAATCCAAGTATGAAGGCTTCAATGCTGATAACTCATTTTTTGTTTTAGTTTCAAATGCAAGATCATCAGTCTAAATGAGGCAACTCGACAAACAATCACTTTGATGGTTGTGAGATCATGAAGAAGACATATCCATGGGGTGGGCACCTACTCATGTATGGAATAAGGTGGGTATGTTGAGAAAACAAAAAATTAGTTGACTGAGTGACTGTGTTTATCAATAATCTTTTGGGCTTTGGTTTAAAATATACAAGGCATAAGTTAAATGTAAGAAAGCAAATAGCTAAGAAAACAATAAAATGAGAAAAGGCTACAAAATTTGTGGGTGGAATGCAAGATAGCTGATTTCATGGAGATGACTAAGTTTAAGTGTAGTGGTGCAGGTAGATGCCTGACAGGTTCAATGTCATGAATAAAATTTTAGTGCATATGGTGGGAAGAAATGAATACAGCAACTTTTATAATGAAATAATTTATTGACCATATCATCAGTGGGTATTAAATGAAATGTGTGTATGAACTCCTGAAAGCAGCATTGAGGCCATGGTCTCCATGTTTTTTTTAAATGCTATTTAAAATAATTTGTTCAATCTTTAAGCAATACCATAAAATATATACATAGTCAATTGGCTGAAGGTTACTTGTTGATAGATTTGTATGTGGGCTTTCAGTTTCATTGTCAATGATTTATTGGTCATGTTTTGTTTGGGGAGTGTGTTATATTGTGTTAGAATATTGGCATGATAGTAGCACTGTTATTCCTGTCACAAATGCTACTTGGGGATTTTTCAAGTAAAATAGAAGTACAAAAAAAGTGTTTAATACTATTGTTGAAAGTTGAAATGTGTTTTGAAAGTACTTGTTTCTCCCCTTAGCATTTCCAAGGCCTAAGGATAATGTCAAACCAATATTTGAATTAAAGATCGGTCCCTGTAGAGGGAAACCAGACACTTCAATAATAAATTCTAAGTATGATAGTTGTAATTTTATGTCTTGCTAAGATACAGATATTATGCAGATACAAACATTGAGACTGGATTCTTTAGGTATGAGTTTCTTTTTGCACTTTGATTTGGTGAACATCATATCTCTACTCATAGTTGCTTTCAATTTAGACATGCTGGTGACATTGTCAAAAATGATAATGGATAGTTTGCTTCTTTTATTGGTTTAATCACCTGCCCTAGTGACTTAGCTCATGGAAACAAACATGAGAGTTAAATGATAACTCCTAAAAGAAGAAAGTAATACTTTTGATAATGGATGTGCACACTTAATTGAATGCATAATTTTATGCAAATTCCTGTTTGGATGTATATGGTACCAATGGCAGCTTGTTCCCCCTTTTTGAGCTGGAGGATGAATTTGGATGTTTTCTGGAAATTTTTGAAAGAAAGCAAAATGATGAAACATGTCCTCTGTTTAATAAGCAAGTTGCCATACTGATTGACAAAGTTTGAAAACTTTATGGTGTTGTGGAAATTAGATTGATTGTGCCGTTCAAGAAATGAGACTAAAGATGTGATTCCTTTCTTAGCTTCAAAAGTAAAATTCTCAATTTTTGCCTTCGTTGAATCACAGAGCCAAAATGATAATTTTTCAATTATGCACAACAATCCCATCATGTATTGAAGCAAATAATATGATATGAGTCAATGAAAAAATATCAAGTTGTCCAAACCACTGATTTCAATTTGATTACTTGAAATATTTCAGCATTACTTATGATACTTCATTTGAAACATTCCATGAATTGTGTCAAAGCTGTAGAAGATATTCTAACATGAAACTTGGACATTTCTCATGTATCATTGATTTCAGATGATCTCAGAAACTATTAAATTTGAATATAGCAATCAAGTTTTGATTTTATACTATTTTTTTGTTTAGATATCACATTCAGTAAAACATTACAAAGTTTAATGAGGCATATTCATTTATGCTTCTATCTTTACATCATTATGTATTGGAAGTACCTCTAAGACACACATCAAATTCTGAATGCAGCAGATCCTCTGCAAAGTGTGCAAGCCAAAGTTGTTCGGCAGTCTGTTGTGTCAAGTGTGATGATAAATTAATGAAGTTGACAGTCCAAATAAATTGTGATCATCCAAAGAAAAAATGGACTGTTTATATTGATATACTTAAATGACATAATTAAAATCAATGCAAAAGATTTTAATCTTTCTGTCAAATGTCCAAACCATGAATATTAGCAAAGAATAGGAATACTAAAAATATCATTTCTCATCAAATGGGTGAGAAAAGTATTAATATTCAAGTTCTCTTCCACGACAGTACATTTTGGCATGGCAACTCATACAGATATTCAGTCATCAGATTTGGCACTCAGAAGTGGCTGTAGTCTCAAACATTGACACTGAGAACATATCAAGAACAAATTTTCAACAAATCGTTATGTTGTAACTTTGCAACTAAACCAATCATCCATCCCAAAGAAGAGTAAGAAATAGAATTTGGGGAAATTAGACACTTACTTGTCAGTGGAGGTCAGTGGGCATGTGCAAAGAGCTCGACTCTACCGAGATTTTCTTTTTTGCCTCAATAGTATCCAAGGAATTATTGACTTTTTGGTCAATCATTTCGGATGCAAATTTTTGTTTGAAGAGGCATGGCGCATGGCACATGCCATATTATTCAATAAATTATGTCTCAGAAAATTTGCGTAACCAGCAATCTTTACATGTGCTCGTTTGGAAGTCATTGAAGCGTTTTTAAACTTTCGAATGTTATTATTGTAACGCATCATTTTGCAGAAATCTTTCTGCGCTGCCAGGATAGGTGATTTCAAACAGATTGCGCAAAAATCAAATAAAATATAGGCATATGTGAGTTAGCAAGTGGAGACAGAGTAGTACCTAGGCAAGGCGACCCACAAAAGATTACACTTAGACGACCAAGGAAAAATATTCGTCTGAGCTGTTTTAGCAGGAGAGTGTAGAAAATATTCTGATTTTCAAAGCCACAAATGGAAAAAATTGAGTTGTGCCTGTTCTAATAGACCTATCTAATCCATTTGGATAGATCGTACATAAAATAGACCCACACTTATTATTATGAAAGATTTATTCCCGTTTTTCATTGCTTAGTATCTGAGTATTGGAATGTTCTTAAGAATAAAAAAAATGTGGAGAAAAATCCTATCATTAATTAAGAAAGCCTTGGCAAGGTTGGAACATTGTGGCGGCGGCGTTATCGCCTGGTTAGAATTGTTTGATATCAACCTGGAAGCTGTGAGTTCAAAGTCTTTCTCGTTTCTTGCAAAAAAATCAACTCGAATTTCGAATCACAAGTTCGCCCGAAACTGACTCTTCATCCTCGGTTCAAAAGCAAATCGCCATAGTACAGTCGCGACCTTTCAATATTTTTAAGCAGATGTTGAAAGTGAGGTCCAATCTTCCCTGTTTGTCAGTTTCAATATTCTGACACAGACGACGACGACAGGCCAAAAGGCATTGAAATTCTGATTTTCTCTACAATTAGGGATTGCAACTTTTATTGCACGCAACATCTTGTATGAAGTCAAAATATAATCAGGCCTGCCAGGTGTTTCTGAGATACAAAACAGTATTCGTGTTCATAGTTTCGGATGATGATTTAAAGTCAGGTTTTGATAAATACAGCGAAAATTTTGGACACACCTACATGACCAGCGAAAGATCATTACTAGTGAGTCTATGATGTCTCCGCTAGAGTCAGTACGTAGCATCATTGTTTTTCAAAGCCATAAAGCACCATAAGAAAAGATCTAAATATTGGACAAGAGCGCATGATTTCGTTATTTTGCTTGGTATCTAATACATGTTAAAATCTGTAACAGAACTAAAATATGGTTGAGAAAAATCGCATGACTAGTAGAAGTACGAAAACCTCGACACGGTTTGAAAATTGTATCGGAGGCGTCATCGACCAGTCAAAACTGATTGATATCTACCTGGAAGCTGGGAGATAAAAGTGCTTCGCGTTTCTTGTGCGAGACTACTCGATATCAAATTGAGATGGTCCCACGTGTACCTTCGTCTTGATATCAACAGCAAGTTAGCAGGGTAGCATGTGAGTCTTAACACTGTTTAGCCAAATGCTGATAGTGGGCTCCAATTTTCAACGCTCGTTCGACACAATAATCCGACAGAGATGACACAGAAAGGCCAATGGCATCAGGATCAACCATTCCTTGCCGCTCTTGAAAGTTTTGTGTCTCAAACACAGCATGAGCTACCCGATTCTTCGTATTCAATATTTTGGACGCTGTCTTGGACGAGATCACATGCTCAAGCCCCCAGGCGCAGGCATAGTCGCCCAAATTTGGCGGTAGTTGCTCCAATTCGCTCTGGCTGCACTGGCTGAGTTTCCGGAAAAATTGGGCATCCTTGACGGCATCCTTCTTGAATTTCTTCATTTCTGACCTAGAATGCCATGAAGAGAGAATGTCGGCTTTGCTCTTAGAGAAATATTGAACGGACTCGCATTCGGATGGGAAGGAGACTTTTCGTTTGCTATTGCTACCAACTGCCACTTGAGTTTCGACGCATGAATTGTTGTGAACATTACGTGAACTTGATCCATTTGGCCAAACTTCCAGCAGGTCATGGTGGGAGGATGATTCATGGCTTGGCCAGTCAACGATGAGGTCCGTCATATTGCTTTGAATGGATGGAGAAGATGATAACTCACGAGTGCTTATGGTATTTTTTATGATAATAATGATAATCTATTATCTACTAGGATTAATGAAACAATGGAGCAACAATAATGAAAACAACGAGACTAGGTACTAGTTAGATCGCCTCTCCCTCCCTTGCTTGGTGCCACCACACAGTGCTGGCTAGGGTAGGGCCCCTGGCCAGCCAGAAAAAAAAAATAAACATTACCCTGGACTATATTGCTAGCGCGCTGGGCCTGTGACAAAAAAACCCGTCAAACTAAATGAAAAAAAAGCGAAAAATGAGGTGCGTGAGGTTTGGGAGGTTGAAGGAATTGTGGAAAGTCAAAGAAGGGCCGTGAGTAGCGCGCGAGGTCTGCAGAAAGAGCAACGAGAAAGAAAAAATTCTAATCCCTTCTGTGTATGGGGGGTCTACGATACCTTCACGCCCCAATCCGACCACTCTGGTAGTAGCTGTTAATGCAAACGGTATTGAACTTTTGTTAAGTTGTTTGGTGCGGTATTTGTGACTGTCTTGTTTGGCGAGTCATTGGGGATATATCATATCGAGGTGGCGCGGTCATTCGGAATGCGAATGTTCTTCTTTCCCGATCTAAGTGATGTATGTGCCCGTTTGAAACCACATATTGGGGAACCATTCAGACATTGGGTTTCACGACTACTAGTTAAGCGTCTAGTTATTTTTTTTTCTACGTAGTTGGGAATTCGGTACGGACGTTTGATTGGGAAGAAGGCGCGAATTCAGGTTGGAGGGCGAAAAGAAGGTATGAGAAACGCTAAATATTTGCTAGGTGTATCATTTTAGTGAATTGGGGCGAAATATTTTGGTCTATTTTTCTGAAAAATAATTAAAATTATGTCAAATTTTTGTTAAGAGAATATTTTTCTTCAAATTTTTGATCGTTTTTACTTTTATAGTTTGGTCATTGGCGTCCCTAGAAATTCATTTAGGTACTCTTGTTTAGGAGAAAAACGAGAAAATCGGGTCTTTTTTAGTTGAAGGTTCTCTGTTTGGTGGTGAATGACCTTTTTTTGTTGGGAATGCTGACGTTGTTTCAGTCCGAGAAGTCAAGTGTAGTGTTCTTTTTTCGTTCTGGTTTTGTCTATGTGGTATTAATTTTTAGATCGTTCTCACATAATGAAGACCTGTTTTGAATGGTTGGAATGTGTTTTAGAGGTTCTATTGTATTCTATGTAGTTTAAATAGTTCAATGACATATGGTATTATGTTCTACGCAGTTTTGTGTGAATTTTTCGGGAGAATAGTGTTTCCATGGTGACGTGTAAGGGAATATCTGTAGTAATATTAGTTTGGACATGGTCATTGTTGGATGGTATGGTAGTACATAGGACTTTTGTATGAGATCGCTAATTATTTTGTATTTCCTGTGAGATTCTCAAAGAGCATTTGTGACGTGTAAGGATGAGAATGCTTTTCATTTTTTTTGAGAAACTTATGCTGGGATGGGCAGTTTTTTTCTTGTGATGAGTTTGAACGTAGGTTTGTTAGTGTTGTGGTGTGTGTTGCAGACGAACATAATTTGCAGAGTTGATGAGATTAACCTAATATTTTGATTTAGTTTGGGTGAGAAAAAATAAGAGTGCAATATTTTGAGGTTGTGTTTGCTAAATGAAGAGATCGTATGACGTGAAGTGTTCGGTGACTTCGGTGAAGAAGGAGAGGTGGGTGTCTGACGGGGAGAAGTGTGAACATGTTTCTGTGTCTGTACAGACGACTGTGTTCAACAAGTATTCAGTTTTCGATGGAGATGTTGGAGAAGATTGGGAGCAGAAGAATGGGAGTAATGTCAATAAGAGTAGTATTGCTTTGGGAGATACGTCAGATTTGTTAGATAAGAAAGACAGTGTTTGTGAAGATGTGAGTGAAGTTTGTTGGGAAGAAGAGGCAATTGAAGCGGCGAAGAAGTACGAAGAGGAGGCGCTGAAAGAAGTTGCGCGTGGCAATCGTGAGTTGTGTGGAAAAAGCAAGGGTGTTCCGTCAGTTTGTGGTGATTCTGAGAGTAATCAATTGGTTAAAGTGTCTGAGGCGAAAAAGATTAGTCATGACGGTGTTGTGTTAAATGATTTTTGTGGAGTTTGTAGGTTGTTTGATTGTAAATGTGTTCCGAAAGATGTTGTTATCGGAAATGTAATAGAATTTGATTGGGGAGAAAACGAGTCGGAGGATGATAAAGAAATGGTTGCTTTGTGTATGGACGCAGAAAAAAAATATGAGAAGAAAATTTTTGACAATGCTTTGTAGGTTTAATTTTAATTTTATTTTATTGAAGTATTAACCTCATATTTGTTGTCGTTTGTATATGTATTTATTGTAGTTGATGAAGATATAATTGCAATGGAGTACGAAGTTGGTGTTGATGTGTGTGATAATTGTCACCGGAAACAATTTCGGTGCAATGGAGAGGAGGTGTTACAATTTGTGGGAATTCCATCGGATCGTATTATTAAACGCAAAAGTAGTCTTCGGAAAGTTAGGCAAACAACTTCCAGGAATGCATTTGACTATGTTCTTTGTCTAGAATGCTACCAGTTTTTGGGTGAAGACGCTGTTACTGGAGAAAAGGCTACTAGTTGGCAGTATAATTGGCCTTCTTTTATTTGGGACTTGTTAACGGGATGGGACAAGGAACTTTCGGTAAATTTTCATTCGGTTTATGGTGGGGAGAAGTTGTGGAAGTTTGTGCCAAGTTCATGGCGGATAGCATGGCTGGATGAAATCAGGGAAGTTCAAGATCATGATGGAAATTTAGTTTTCGAGAATTGTGATCTCACGACTCCAGAGAGTTATTTCATTGATAATTCTAGAGTATTTCACGATTGGAAGTATAAGTTGAAACACAAACGCGACTGCTTGGGTCTGGTTCAAGCTCTGTCGGAACGAAATTTGAATGGCGTTCCAAATATCCTTCTGAATGTGTTATGTCCTTGGGGATGTTCTGAGTTTTGGTTTTGTAGTTCGTTGTTGAATTATGGATTGGTGGTGCAGCAAGCCTTGAGGAAAGTTACGTTGAACTTCGGGGATTCTTCTGTCATGAAAAAATTTCATCTTGTGGAAACGATGTATGGGCAATATTTCAGAGATGATGGTGATTATGATGGTGTAATTTTAAACAATCAATGGCGCATTAGACCAACGGTACGAATTGACGAGAAGGAAGGAATTGTAGTTCTTTGCTGCCGAAATCACTCATCTGTCGGGCAGAGGAAACGGCTTCATTTATTTCCTCCACGAAAACCAGATGGTCACAATCTTGGATCTAATGTTGGGGACCAGCTTAGTCCTTGTGTCCTTCAGGGTCGAGGAGTTCGTAGTAGTCGAGCTCATTTCTATAGTCATTCTTTTGGATTGGGTTTGCAAAAGGCAGGTTTTAGTGGTGTCGATACAATGGATGTGAAGAGTGTTGGGCGGTTCAATCATTGTTCCATATTGCTTGGTCGTCAAGAAGCTTTGTCTGTTGCTGGTAGAGATGATATTAATGCCCTTATGACAAGATTGATGGTAGAAGGTGTGGTGAATGAAGAATTTGTGAGCTCAACACATACCATGGCCCATGATTTATATCCACGTGCAAAATTAGAATATTTTGCTCAGGGTGCCACATACACAACACTTGAGGATAGCATGTTACTGCAGGTTCGGACACAGGAAGACAGTTCCATTCCTGTTCGAGTCGAGGGTCGTAGGAGGGATGAAGGAGACCTTGATATTTGGATAAGATGCCCTTGGATTCCAACGATAAACTATCTTCAAACTGAAGATTCTTCTGGGTACGGAAGTTCTTTTCCTTTCATCGATCCTTATTACAGTTCATCTCCCCGGTCGGATGATGTATTTATGATGACATGGGCTTTGGCTGGTTGTATTAGTGGATGCAAACTTTTGTGGGAGTGGATTGTTAGAAAGGGTACGGGTTTTTCATATATGACGTGGGAAGGGTACATGTTGACTCACATTCAAACGTGTTGTTTCAAGTATGAACCTGTTGCAAACGTAAAGAGAAATCCGTTTACAAAAGCGTATTCATCGGTAGAAGATGTCATGCATTATTTGAGACATTTGCATTTTGGGTTTGGTGTGCAAAATAGGAACGTAGATCCATCTTCTTTTGAGGAGAAATATCATTTCAATTTAACATTTTGGGAAAAATGCTTTCCTCAAGATGAGTATCGCGATCTGTTGATCGTGTCCTCTCTTATTGATTATCGGGTTCGAGTCTTGAATCGGGAAAGCAACGTAAAAGTGATTTTGGTTGTGTCGGGTGAAGCACCAGAATTGACTTTCTGTAATGAGCCAGGTTATCATTCTTGTCCGTGTTGTCGAACGTCTCATTGTTGTCACGTAGGAGAACGTTTGTACGAGGCAAGAGTGGTGATTGGTTTGCGTGGAATTGGTGACAATGCATGTGTTCGAAATTTTGAAGGTGTTCGATTAGTCTGTCATGGTGGGGGTTTTCAACGTTGGTGGAAGCAAAAACGTTCTACATCTAAGTTGATGACTCAACTTTTGTCTGAGGATGCTAGTGAAGAGCTCCGTGGGTATGACAAGTATGTTACTGTTTACGTGGATACTTCAATGACTTTTGATTATTTGGAATGTAAAAAAGCATTGCATCAATCAATTGGTGGTCAAAATCACGTTTTTTGTAGCTGTAACGAATTTCCGTTGATTGTTTCTGGTCGTAAGAAAGGTGACAAAAGAATTTGCCAGGTCGAAGGTTGTGGCAGAAAAGAGAGTTACATTTGCTGCAAAAGTGTTTGTGAGACAAGGATATGTCGGCATTGTTTTGAAAATTGTCATCATGATATAGCATCTACATTCCATCCTCCTCAATCATCATCGTTGAATGAGAATATTCTCAGTGCAAATTTGGATTCCAACCATCGGATCAAATCTGAAGAACTAGGTGTTCGAAGAGATAGCGAAAGTGAATCATTGGATGAAGGAGTCATCCATGAATCGTTTCGGAGTGATATGATGGCTCAGCGAGAATTTATGTCATCGATCAATTACGAAGATGTTGTTGAAGGTTCTGGTGAAATTGATTTTGTTGGTGATTACGCTACGCAATCCAATTACAATGCAGGACTTGATTTTGAGCCACTTATTTGTGCCATTCCTTTTACTGATGCTGGTGATTTTGCAGTTAGTGTAGAACATCGATCAGATTCTCTGAAGAAAGTGCCGTGTCATGTGTTGTTGAATCAAGTTGGTACTCTCTGTGTTCGATTCAGGAAAGAAAATAGTGGTACTATGGCGCAGCAGTATTTCATCCAAAGAATAGTATCTAGTGTCCAAGGATACAGTATGCCACTTTTGTATCTCGAGGCTTCTTTATTTCCGAAACATTTCTACAAACAAGCATCGAATGATCCTTTTGCAATTCTTGGCTGCAATCCTTTATGCTGTTATACAAAAGACCAGAATAAATTTGGATTTGCTTCCCAGAAAATACGGTACAGGAGTTTGCTCACGAATGCAAGTTGTTCCACTAGCGCTGATTCAAATTATGCCAATTTTGCTCTTGATGTACAGACTAATTTGGCTTCAAATTATGTCGATTCTAGAGTAATCAATCGCCATGGATTTCGTGTAAATGAATCCGAGGAGTTCCAAGTTAGAGATACTGGTGTTGATGGTTATGCAGATGGTACTGATTCTCATCAAATGGCAATGAATATCTGTGCAACTCAAGAATACTTTGATATGGATTTATTCGTTACATTGACGTTGAATCAACGGAGACATCCTGGAATTCGTCATTTATTTGAATACTTATCCAGTGGTAAATGGAAAGAGAAAGTTTTTGGTTATGAGTCGTTGTCAACAAACGAAAAGGAGGAAATCGATGTGGCGTATATGGATAGCTATTGCTTTGTTCTTAGTCGTTGTTGGAACGAAGTAGCGAAGCTAGTGATTGATTTTTTGATAAGGGGGAAAGATAGTTTTTTTGGAGAATGCCTTCATGCAGTAGTGAGGAGGGAGTTTCAATCAGAAACGCTGTTCGCAAAAGGGAATGTCGAGCATTATCACGCCTTGTTTGCTGGAAAGAGGGAGGATTTCGAAGACGAAGAGTATTTGGAAATGATAATGGGGCTTGTAAAGAGCGATGTTTTGAGCATCATTGATCCAAATAAGGTACCAGGTTATGTCGAAAAGGGACTTTTGTCTGGTTGGGATGATATCAAAGACAGAATATTTCTTGCCTTTGAAATTCTTTCGCATCAGTCATCGGAAAAAGAAATAATTCCTTTAACGGGTATTTCCGGATCTAATTTTTAA
>JALLOT010002146.1:0-13318 GCA_036939595.1 Thalassiosira livingstoniorum | reverse complement strand
ATTTTTGCAATGCAAAAATTATTATTTTTGCAAAGTTAATTTCTTGGAAAGATGACATGAAAACACTAAGCATTATGAATATGGTACCACTTGAATCCTTATGGTATTGGACTCAGTTCAAAACAATAGAGGAACACTTCCTTCATTTTTCAT
Source organism: Thalassiosira livingstoniorum (assembly GCA_036939595.1). Classification (NCBI taxonomy): domain Eukaryota; phylum Bacillariophyta; class Thalassiosirophyceae; order Thalassiosirales; family Thalassiosiraceae; genus Thalassiosira; species Thalassiosira livingstoniorum. The sequence continues at coordinate 13,165 of JALLOT010002146.1, read as the reverse complement.
TTCTTTTTATATTAATTTCTGTTTCATAATTTTTACTAAGAACTACGACTGATAATTACATGTCAACTTTTATCTAGTTTTTTATCTAGTATTATTCTTTAGCTATTTTTGTGCTTAGGACTCAAACTAAATATACAAGTACTCTAACCCTTCATTTTATTCATTATCTCTTTGACAATCAATGTGGTATCATTGGTTGTGGGCAACAAACATGTAAGGCTTCACATATGCAACTAACAAAACAAACAATAAAAATTGTGAACAAATATATAACAATGCATGTTGTACAATACTTAGTAGATATAGCAGATAGCAGATGATCATTCCTTTCTAGCTAGGGAGGTCTGACAAAAAATAAGGCTTATTGTTCAAGGTTCCACATGAATACAATCTTTCTTTTTGGACAATTTAGCTTAAAATAGGCAGTCAGCAAACAAGGTATGATGATGGGAATGAGATAATTCCCACAAAAAATCCAAAATCTTTCAAGCACAAAGCATAGAACTAATCCAATAGCATTCCCCACACTCTGAAAAAACTTATATTTTCAATCACATCCTCTGTATGCATGCATTTCTAGCTTGGATGGTTGCTGTGGGGCCACTGTGTTCAGGTAACTCCATTTTTCACAGTATTCTCTGTTAGAAGACACTGCTAATATCATCATCAATGTCACCTCCAATGCCTATGCTGTCATGGAAATTGATTCTGGTTTGACTACAGTATCTATAAGCAGCACTCTCAGACCTAACCTTCACTCCATCCTTTGTCTCTATCAATCACTGCATCTCAATCTGTCTGATTGTTGCATGAAGGAGCTGTCAGATAATCATTGTTTAAAAAAAAAACACTTTCCTCACTTCAAATACTGGAGATTACTATGACCCCCTCCTCTCCAGCTTGTTTCACTGTTCTTTTTCCAAATCATCTTCATTGTAATGCTTGCAATCTGAAAAATGGGGGTGAATTTGAAAATAGTCCACAAACTGATGCTGGGGACAAGGAAAGAAAAAGGCCATCATGGCATGTTTTTTGACATCCTTGGCTGTCCTTATTCTCCTCCTTCTTAGTTTCTGAAGCAGTTGGTAGGGTGGGAAGGTGATGAAAGCCAAATAATTTTTAATAATTCAGGATGGAACTTTTTGATGGAGGGTGCAGAACATGAAGGATGCCATCAATCTTAATTCTTGTTTGACAACAAAGTATATGGCCATTTTCATTGATGATTTTTTAAAGTTCCACCATGTTTGTAAGGCTTCATTCTTCATTCAATCGTGCCATTTAATGTCAATGATGAAATTAAACAAGATGAATACTAAACAACAACTAAATACTAATCATTATTTTTTGTGGTGGTGTGAGGATCAACACCTCCCACCTCATGCACCATTTGTCAGGTGTTATAAAATTCACAATGAATTAAAAATGGCAGTTTTAGAATCTAAACTTTATTTGAAATTAGTTTCATGCAGCACACACAAATATCTAGTTCTTTCCCTAATAAAAACCTATCACTGTTACCTTTACAGCTTTAATGAATTAAGTCATGCAATTTTCAAAATACAACTCACCTTTCCATTCTGATATGCATTTTATGCTGCCATTGCATATTAGTTGTAAAGAATCAAAGAATTTGAATGACTAGACTAGACAAGGAAATGTGCATTTCATCTAGAAACACTTTCTAGAACTAATTTTACCTTGTGGCTTCTGCTAAAAAAAGCTTTGCTGGTCATTATCTCAATCTCAGATCAATTTACAATAAATTTTTCAAGATATTTCATTCTCATTCTCACTTTTTAGAGTATGTGTGTCAATTTCAATAACAAAATTATGGGTTTGAAAAGTGTGAAATTTCTGCTGACCTCCCCCTATTTTAACCATGAATGTTCCCACACCGCAATAAGGCATTGATAGATGCACCCAGTCACCCAACCCAATCTTCCTCACAGACTACCCAGCTACGAGGCTGCTCCCAATTGACCCAATTTGTTGACCCCATTACCCCTACATGGTCTGAGCAGTTGTAATGGCCAAAATTCTCTATTTAGTTGAAGTAGGAATTGTCTTCAATCATCACCTCTAATAGATACATAGTTTCTTGCAATGTTGCAACATGTCAACTTCTGATGCATTCACAAAAAATAATTCCATAGTAATTGGGTAAACACAGGTGCATATCACCTCCCAAAAATAATAAATTGGGCATCCAATAGTAGTAGGTTTGTAGGAGCCATGCCATGTGGTACCATTTGACCCACGGAAATGTAGGTTGTCAATATGCTGTCTATCATAATGATACCTCTCTTTGTAAAAAACTCCCCAATGGATGAAAATAAAACTTTGAAAATTGGAAGTTACTTTCATGTGTTAAATGAATACATTCTGCAGCAATAATCCCCATGAAATATAATCTATTTTCTACGCTTGGTTAGAGTACACCCTAATTGTTGAAAATAAAAAAATACACCAAGTGTTTTTGTTTGTGATTATCCTTAATCATTTCTATCACAATAGAAACCACTGTCACTGTAATTGCACAAACAAAGTAATATTGTAATCTCCATGACATACCCATTTTTAGGAGTGATCTAAAAGGTTAAATTCTTTCAACTGCACTGTGATAGTTCTGGTTGATATCTGAGTTTCATAATCTTGCACAAAAAAGCTCATATTAAGATTTTACTTGGCTCCTTGTGGTAAATAGACAGTCTCTTGATAAGAGTACTTTAATGCCATATGTGTCTCAAACAGTAACTAAGTAATCACTGCAATCATCAAAATGTACACTCTCATTTTTTTGGCACACATGCGATAAACTCATTTTATTGTTATGAATGAGTCAACAAACAGTGTTTTTCTCCCTACTCGTGTTCTTTGCGTTGCACTTAATCATCATGGTAGTGTACAAATATGCATCATACTCCCAGCTTTGGCGATGGCCCATAGTTTCTAATGATCAATTCAAACAATCTTGAGCAATGAATCCAACCATCAGACAAAACAGCAACCAGGGTCATGCAACGTGTTCAGTTTATGACAAATAATGAACCGTGTTTACATTCGAGTGCTGGGAAAGAAGAGGTCTTCACAATTCGAGGTATGAAAAAAAATTATTCATCAACAGCAATGCATCGCAATTCTTCGATTGATTCATTGATTAACACTATTGCGTTTGAGTTCTTTGCTGTTAAAGATCGAATTCCTTCTTTCAGTAAGTCCTTCGTACGATCATCAGCCTCGACCGAACTTCCACCCAATAGTAAGTTATTCAGACGTAATCTTTCCAAATGCAATGCTGCAGTGAAGTTCAATTTTTCACTTTCATACTTTTGCAGCTGTTCGACAACAATGCAAATATCAGTTCGTTTGTATTTCGTTGCCAAAATATTTTTCGCGGTGTTTATTGTGTCGCTCAACACCGAAAAAGAAGCCGTGACTTTTGCGCAGAGTGCCGGGTATTTTGTTATGTTTCCTGTATTCAATATACTCGCCAGACCCCTAAAGAATAAGAAGAAAGTAATGAGAATCAATGATAAATTTCAAACATCCTTAAAAGTAGAAAATGCTTGAAGCAATATTTCAAACCAGCCTCATTCTCACTCTTCAAATGCATTGTACGTTGCAACCCTTTCTTCCTGAGCACCAAATATTGCACCCAATAAATCTGACACTTCCAGCGTTGCCAGTTTAGCTTCTATTTTTAACCCCCTTTCTTTCCTTTCTCGCTTCATATTATCGTGATTTTTGTCGCTCTCCAAGCCAAACCCAATTGCTTTGTCATCTGACATTCTGTCACAGCCATCATTGTCACAACCGCATTTAAGTCTTGTAAAATCCAGCTCATTAGCAACATCTATTGTTTGGCCCATGCTTCTCACTTCGTCCGGCAATGATTTTCTGTCAGACGAAGTCACATCGTCACCCCCTGACTTCGCACGCTCTGTTAATATCGAAAGCGCGTCTTTGATATCGATCCCTTTTTGTTGAGTAGGGGATTCTTGTGCCGACGCCATTTTTATCTTTTTCCTTTAATTATGGTATGATATGTACTTATGTTATCATCTCTATCTATGTCTACTTTTACAATACTTACCTACTGTACTACTACCTAGGAGTATGGTACCATACCATAAGTATTGTAGTACCATGCCTATCTGCGCGCGTGCCCGTGGGCATGGGTGCGTGCGTGGTCGATTGTCAATTCGAAGCAGGGATCCTGGATGCTGATGGTCGAATCTAAAATACTACCGTAATATATGGTTTTTGAGTGACGATAAATATCCTTTATGCGATAGTCGCCAAACGATCGCCAAAAAGTTAAGTCACTTACTCACCGTTCAAAGCTAGGAAAATTCGTGATAGTGATGTTATGCGAATATTTTCTCTGAGAAAAATATTAAAGTCACGTAATCACTGTTGCCGCTTAATCACAGCTTATTACGGTATTGTATTACTGCTATTTTTTACATCAACATTTTGTCTGCTTTCATTCTGCTATCTCTAGGTAGATACGCTACTTTCATCTGCTTTGTTGGTTGTTGGCCGGATCTTGAAGTGTTTCTTTCGAGTTGCAAAGTTGCAGACAATAATATCATCGAACATCCCTCATCCCAAATGAGATGACCATCCAATTCGTCTAGTAATTAGGTTTCTAATTATTGTCCGTGAGATATTGCCGTGGGGTGGCTCTTCTTTTATCCCCGTTTTGTGCACTTGATTTCACACGCATTTCAGGCATGCACTTCCAACAAACATTTCTTTTTGTCACCGCGGCGTGCCTCGGCGTTGCTGATTCAAAACGCATCGCCATGCTGTATCCTAAACAGTTCGAATCAGCAGCTTTTTCACATACACCTACCCGTCGTACCCGTCGTAAACTTGGCTATCTATCGGGTCCGAGCAGCCTACGTCCACCATTTCAAACCTGCACAAACAGTGACCGTTGGATTAGAAGACCGGTAATTTGCAGATCAACGGCTGTCCTTGAGCCAGTCATTGCAAGCACATCATTGGCTCGTAGAGTTTTGGGGTATGGTTTGACAACATTCATGTCTAACTGGAAAACTTATAGTATCATTCCTTTTATTGCTGGTTTTGTTGGATGGTTTACAAATTATCTTGCTGTTCAGATGATATTTTACCCTATCCGATGGAGAGGCGTCCCAATATACAAAGTCGAGGGGGAACCGCTTGGGTTATTGGGGTGGCAAGGTATAAATGTTTGTCCATGTGTACTACTTTTTCGTTTCAGAGTTACAAATCTCTTTTCCGTCGATTTTGATTACCATACCAAGGGATCGTTCCAGCAAAAACCCTGAAAATGTCTGAGGCAATGGTGAATACTACGATCAATCAACTTTTGACAATGGAAGAGATTATTCAGCGTCTCGATCCAGACACAGTAGCTGACATACTTCAACCATCCAGCGGCCACATCGTGCAGCCATTCATCGACGAACTACTCGCCGATAAACCAAAACAAATTCTTGATTTTGCGACAAATTACGCCGGTGACTCGAATGGTTGGCTTCAAAAGAAAGTAGCACACAAATTTTTGAGTGATCTGACCTTGGACGTCCAAAAAAATATTGGCAGTATTCTGAACTTGCGGAATTGTGTTGTAGACATGATGATGTCCGATAGATCATTGCTGGGTAAATTGTTTCAAATATCTGGGAAAGATGAGCTGGCTTTTTTGACAGATAGTGGTCTCTGGTTTGGTTTCCTCTTAGGTCTTATCCAGCTGGTTGTTGCACTTTACTGGGATAATCCATGGACATTAAGCATAGGTGGCCTCATTGTTGGACTTGCNTAAGCATAGGTGGCCTCATTGTTGGACTTGCGACTAATTGGTTGGCATTAAAATGGATATTTGAACCTGTCAACCCCCTAAAAATTGGGCCAGTTGTTCTTCAAGGGTTGTTTTTGCGACGCCAGAATGAAGTTTCTGCAGATTTTTCAAGTTTCTTTGCTACAAAAGTTTTGACTTCTCGTCAATTGTGGACTTCAATCCTCACTGATCCAACAACATTACCAGCATTTGAATCGCTTCTAGCCAACAGATTTGTGTCAATCACAAAGGATGTGACACTTGGAGCAATTGATTTGAGCTCCAAATCAAGGAAATTAAAAGCTGCTTCTGCCAAAACATGTGCCAATCTTTTTGATTATCTGACGGACTTGCATGGATATGTTGATAGAGCGTTGGAAATCGAGCAAACCCTACGTGCAAGAATGATGGCAATGACGTCTTCACAATTTGAAAGAGTTCTTCATCCAATATTTGAGGAGGATGAGTTGACATTAATATTGGCTGGTGGTGGTCTTGGATTTTTAGCGGGTTTTGTCCAACAATTATTTTCCACCGGAGCTCTGACATTGCCTCGTTTGAGTTTTGGAGGAAATTCGAACTTGTTTCTTTCGGCTGGGAAAATAATAGCTCTGTCTGCAGTTTTTGTTGCCATGAAACCAACTGCTAAGTTAGAATCATTCCTCCGAGGATTGGAAGAAAGAACGAAACAGCTAAAAAAGAGAACACGGCGTACTGTACGGAGGTTGAGGGCTGGAAGAAGTAAAGCAGAAAGTTGATAAAAAGACAAGAATATCGTAGAACATCAATTATTTAGTATCCACATAGTAAGAAAACCACAATGAGTTAGAGTTATGTATGGTAACGATGAACCCATTTATTGCCTCCTCCTTCGCAGTAGCTCAGGACCCAGAATCATCAGAACTGCACCGATCCGTCGGTCTCCATCAATAATGCGTCCGTCCACACTTTCTCGCTGCTGATACGCGTCGCAACACGCCATTGTCGTCATCCAAGCGCTCGCTTCTCCATCATCAACTGACCCATCAAGTTTGACCAAAGTGCCTACGTACTCGCCAGCGTCCATTCGCTTATAGTGGTGAGGCGAAGTCAGAAGGGCAGGCGCAAAAGAGAAAAGAAAATGGAAAAGAGTGGATGGCCGCACGTCCTTTACCCAAGCCTCGCGAAGCAAGCCTTTAGCTACTTCAGCCGGGGATAGCTTCTTATCATCAAGCATGTTCCAAAATAGAAGCTGTCTCACAGCACGCAGTTCAGCATATGGCTTTCCGCCTGCTATTTGACTGAGTGACATTGATGTACCTCCCTTAAAAACAAGTTGCTCCAACGAAAGCTCAAAATCTGCTAGATCTTGAGTCAAACGAAGCCTGCTGTTTTCTGCCAGCGGTCGAACAAGAGCTGCATTGGACACGAAAGTATAAATTGAAAACGTTGCAATGGTAGATGCCACAATACTTGCATATTCGTTCGGGAGTTGCGATAGAAAAGAATTTGCAATTTTATCATACTGGTCAGTAAGATGAACCTGGACAAACGAACTGGATTGGGTAGCGTCGTCCATTGAGTCTTGAAGGTAAGTACCACGGTGCATTTTTGCAATAACAGCCGAAACTTGGCGATTTAAGGCACGGCAGAGGGGGGTGAGGATTGATGATTTTACGAGGCTTTCAATTCGTTGCAACGCAGGTAGAAGTGCTACGCGACAAGTATGAGCTGCTTCTTCGTGCTGTGCTGATTGGGATGGACGATAGGGGATCACAAATGTGTTTTCGGGAGCATTTCTCACTGCAGAAGCAAGAATGCTCTGTAAAACAAAAGATATTGTACCATAAAAATAAGAAAGCGCAAGTACCAACAGAGAAATCAGAAGCCCGAAGCAGAGAGACGTACCATAACTCCAGCAACCTTGATGTTGTGGGCCATTGATTCGGTAGCAGATCCAGTCCTAGGGTCAACAATTTTGTCTTCCGATGTATCACTGATCGCACGTCTAGCAGCATCACAGAATTCATCGAGCATGTCAATAACAGTTTTGCTGATCATTGTCGTCATGCTCAAGTCACCACCTCCCTGCCTTGGGTCAGCAAGAGAGAGCTCATCCCGAATATTAGAATCAAGTTTGGCCAAATCGTATCGGGAAGGCAATGTTGGCAAGACAGGGAGTGCAACACCATTTTCATCAACCGACACAGCTTCTGGAAATAAAAATTCCAGCGGAGCAAACAATCTCTTCCTCGACTCCATAAGAAACGAGTTCTGAAGTGGCAAAAGACCCATTTGAGCTCCATCTTGAAATGCTCTCAATTTATCATTGGATTCAATTCCCTGGAGTGCGGTCCACTCTGCTGATGAAAACACAGCCATTGCAGAAGAAGAATTTGCCAAAGAAATTCCTCCAACACGAGCACCCGAACCAGCATCGCCACCAAAAGAAGAATCTGCATGAGTCCAAACATCAGCGCTTGCCCCGAAAAATCCACCACCAGCTTCATCGGCCCTACTCAAATGGACATCGCTCTCTGATGAGGAACCCATTCCTGCATCAGCCCAACCAAGAAAAACAGCATCTTCAAGGCCAGAAGATCCGCCCATTACACCTGACGCGTTCCAACCAGCATGCCCAAACGAAATTCCAGACGACGAGTCATCTGATGTTGACAACCCCATTTGCATTACGTCATACAATTCTGTTACCATTTCTAAGGATGCAGCTCGCACTGCTGGATACAAAGCTGCAACATCCCCTTCCAAGCTTCTATTATCGTATCGCAGCAAACGTTGGATTCTTCCGCCAAGCCCGATACACATTTGCACCCAAAACAAGGAGAAAAGTGAAAAATTTGCTCTGGTCATCTTTTTTGAGCCTTCTTCTCCATTGTCACTCTCTAACAACATTTCTTCTGCACCATGGAATTCGTTAGGAATTGCACTCTCTGCCACAACTTCCAAAAAGTTCTTTCGCGTCACCGGGTCATTCCTTCGTGCTAAAACCCGATGTAAATTCCACACGCGGGATGCAGCATCTGATACGCCAGTGGCCCATTTTGATGCAGCAGATGCGCGTTTTTCGCGAAGTTTGCGATAATATAATCTTTCGTATGTAGCTTCAGTTTGCTTTTTACGTTGCCTTGCATCCAAGCCGCTAGATGAAGATTTTGCAGACGAAGAGGATCCAGAGTTAGGGTTTGAGGATTCATCTTTTCCATCTTGGGATTTTTGAGTTTCCGCTTCGGCAAGTGCTCTAGCTTCTGATTGAGCTGCCTCTTTCATTTTCTGGATTGCTGTTGGGTGAAAAAGTTGGGAGCTGGCTTTTTCTGCGGAAGAAAGAGCCGATGAGACTGCTTTCCATGAAGCATCTGTAAGCTCTCCAAGGTGGAAGTATACTTGCAAAGTAGCTCCCAGCCGTGTCAGCGAAGCAGCATCTCCAGAAGCCGAAGTTGTAGTTTGTAACTCATTCATAAGCCCAGCGGCCGCCTTGCGAACCGAATGAGCGACCTTCTCTGCCTCGGGACGCAATTTTTCCACCACGTCAATCCTCTCACCTTCTGCATCCTCAGATGGGGTGATCGCAGGATGAGCCAAAAGCTCTTCCATTGCTGCCACACTTGCTGCAGCACGTGTCAAATCCCTAAGATCAACAACACCTCCTTTCCCTATCCCTAAACCTTTCGAATCTAAGTCCAACCCACTTCCATGAACCTTCCGCGCCTCAAATTGCAGACGTAAAATCATTTTCAAAGTAGAACTAAGCTCTAAAACTCGAGAGAGACGAGTTGTGGCAGACTCCATGCGTGTCACTCCTCTTTGCAAAGTGGTCTCGACGCGGCGAGCAACTGTATCGAGAACTTGGGATTGGCGGCGGAGCCGGTCAGCTTTGTCGCGTGTTGCAGTGAGGGTGGCGATCGACGTTGATGGATTGTTAGGCCCATCATTAACCGAGGCCGAAGAATCCCCCTTTGAAGCATCCAGTTCAAATCCATGCAGACGAAGCAAAGGCGCTGCAACTTTTTCACTCTCTACCCTAGAAACTCTCTGCGCCAAGCTCTCCACCAATGCCAGTTTTCGGTCAACTTCGGCCAACGCTTCCTTGGCACGTTGGCGATATTCCCCGGAAGAGGACATCCATCCAGAGTTACTAGGCCCAGATTGAGTACCACCAGCGTTCGAGTCGCTCTCATGGAGGAGGGCAGCCGCGTATGAATAAGCAGCATCATCTTCTTGAGGAATATCTCCTTCCAAAGTTGTGGAGTTAGTTGGTGGAATACTAACTTTTGAAGGCGCACTTCTGTAGACAGTCAAACCATGTTGAATTAATAATGGGTCTTCACGGAGTAGTAAAGCTAACGCATTGGCAGCGCCAGATCCAATGGTGTTGCTGGAAGTTCCGGTGTTGGATGGAGCTGAAGACGACATTCTCCTCTGTTATGAGCTCTATGGTACTCATGGTTACTGTATGTGGTAAGAAGTACCTACTTACCCGTAGGTATTTTGTATCTAAGTATGTACATACCTGGTCGGTATTGTATCTAAATTCCTACGTACAGTACCATACCTATGTATGTAGAAGAGATCTGCACTCTGTTTAGACTCAAAAAACAATCCCCAATCTTATCATCCTATCCAATAATTGGCAAAAAATCTTAAAATATCTCTGGTAGCAGGGTAGCACACCATTGCACACCATGATAACATAGGTAACATAACATCTTAGAAAATTAACCAAAACAAGAGCTATTAGCTAGACAAGTTCAACTGCATAAACTGAAGTCTTCATATGCCACCAACTGGTGTGTCAAGCAGCATTGCCGTCACAAGACTACTGAGAGAGACCTCTCTCCTTCTCAGGAAAACCCGAGGCATCAATATATGGATCAACCACAATGGTGGATAAGCACTGCCTAAAGAAAGGCTTATCAATGAAAATGATATTCTTGCAAAAAAACTAAAAACTCAGCCATCCCTTGTAGTCTTGTCAGTTGCAATCTCTGCTCAATGCTGCATTAATTGCCTACATCCAACACCTTCTGAGCTGCCTTGATTGCCAAATGCCAATAGGCTTGTTTTTCCCCATTTATTATCTCCAAGTCCTCCAACTTCATGTCTGCCAGAAATGAATCCTCCTACAGCAGATCATCAAATACCAGCTCCAACTGCCAAACAATTCCACCTTGCAATTTCTCCTTCCTCCTTCCTCTTTGCCACCACTAAACCAGTACTTTTTTCATGCACCACAATATTTTGATAAATCCATTGGCCATGAGTTAGTTGAAGCAGCTGCATGACCAAACCTTGAGTCAAGCAAGATGGTTCCATTGTACCTCAAAGAAGTATTTACATACCATCCCTTCCAAGCACTGACTCCATCCAAAATAATCCTGTGCCTTTGCCAAAATTTGGCAGTGAGCAGGCAGATCACCAGCCAGTGAGGCCATCGATGCTGTGGAGCGAGCCTGAAGGTGTTTTGTAATGAGAAAGGCTAGATCAGTATCTGTCTTGTCATCAATCAACCAGTCATAAAGATTTTCTTTTTGGGTGTGTTTGATAGCCACCTTTGCCTGAAAGTGCATTTTGCAATTAAACTGCACCCCCTGTGATAGGTGTTGCAATTCCACATGGTCATCTTGAAGAGCCTTCACATGTGAGTAAGACAGACCAAATGAGAGATCACATCGGCTCACCAGAATGTTTTTTAGAATATCAGAATGCCTCTAACACTTTGGAATTCAGTGAGGAGGAAGTAATTGAACCTTATCAAGGATACCTAAGTAGTCAGAGAAGACTTGAGACACAACCTGTAGGTTGGGAGAGACCTTATTCACAATCAACAGAAGAATATGAGTTGTCATCAGTACCAGTTACTTGCTGCAGTACTAAGCACTGGCAGTCAACATAAGTTCAGGAAATGCACCAATCAATCTACCTTGTCCTTTAGTTTATATAAGCAAATGTACATGATCACACATCAGGAAAGAGATCTCTGGTGCAGGATCCATTGGTCACTACCAACATAGTTTTGTCTGCAATGGCTTCTGCTATCCAATCTGCGTCACCTTCCGGGTGAAGTCTTTCTTTTGAACACATCCACATACAGCCTCACTCCTCCAGGACATGCAGGAAAGATGTTGATGATAGAGAAACTGGAGGAGGAGCCAACAGAGACACCACTTTTACAGCTCCTGGAACCACCTCCTTCACTGTGCATGACAAGCCTGCAGGAGGAATGGAGGTGTTGAAACAAAGCCAAGTATATTGATTGGGGTTAGAAGCAAATTTTGGAAGCATCATTGGACAAAAGATGTCTGTCCCATTGGGAGTGATGCGAAAGAAGATGCCATCATCTATAGTAATTCCAACTCCAGCATTCATGTAAAGAGTTAAGTGCTTTACCAACCCCCACACATTCACCCCTACCTGGTGAAAGTGACCATAATGCTTTTTCTACACAACAAAATCAGATCAAGTCAGTTGCTCCTGCAGCCAGACATAAGTGGACCATGACTCATAAACCTCTCTTAGTGAGAGATAGTGCTCATCAAGATACCAGCCACCAGGGAAAAATACTTCAGACAAAGATAGCACCTGTTGATGAAGCCTCACCATATTGATGACAATCAACTCGTGCTCTGTATATCCCAGGTCGAGAAGTGTCAGAAGAAAGAACTTATCTCCACAAAATGGCTGGAAAGGCCAGTATTGAGTAGGAAGAATTCAAATGATACTTGAATCATCAAACCAACTGCACTGTTACAACCAAAATGCATCAACAGTTTGTTAATCATGGCCATTGTCCCTTCAACCCCTGGATGTGGCAAACATATTCCATAGAAACCTGTTGCTCCAATTCAATGCTTCATACAACACTGGTTAATGGAAGAAGGTTGTAATATGATTTATGCAATTCTTCTGATAGAACCTTGAAGTCTGGGGTGTTTTAATAAATCCCATAGCCAACCTTGGGCCAGAATCTAGTGGACACATTGTTCCAGACCCACCATCAATGGGGCTGTGCAGCCTTCAGATCATAGATGAATTTGGATGCTTCTGAGGCCATCTCATCTAGAGCACCTTGGGATTGTCCAGATGAACATGACACAACACCCATTGTCTTCTCAGATTCATTGGTATATACATTCTCAATCTTATTAGTGGAGTCTTTTTGTCCTGAAGGTAGAGAAAAACAAATCTGGTGAGATTTAGTCATTTCCAGATTGATAAACATAGCTCTACTGTTCATCAATACACTGAAAGTCAATCAAATGAAAGAAGCATTTCTCAGGTGTTAATGAACCCCCACTTCCATAATCAGATGACCCCAGTTGGAGACATTTTTTTGTC
>JALLOT010002145.1:2999-13319 GCA_036939595.1 Thalassiosira livingstoniorum | reverse complement strand
AATTAAGAAATGGCAAAAAAACAATGGCTCTCTTCAACCTCTGCTCTACAGTGTGTACTCTAGGTAGCCAGTCAAAAAACCAGTCAAACATACACTACTAGTACTTACCTAAGAAGTACTCCTATTGTACGTAGATAAGAAATAGTAGTAATACGTACTTAGGTAGTAGGTACAATACAACAATACTATTGTACACTATATATTGTACATACTTCTTACCATGATCAACAAACGTCTCAAATCATCAAACAGGAAACAACAGGATCAAACCAGAATCAAACCCCAAACCCAGCGATAAGACCCTGATAAGACCACCTTGCCTTGATGATGTATCACAAGATGAAGTCTATCTTTTCTGTATTCTTCGCGATTTCCATTGTAATTTTTGAAAACAAATGTGGACACAGCCTGTCTACATCACCAACAAATCCACCAGCAAAACAGCCACATCAGTCGAGGCGCCTTGCTCTCTCTACCATCGCCACTGCGCTTCTAGTTCCAACTCTCCCAAAAACTGCACTGGCGACTTCAATCACAATTGCTTCCGATGGTACCAACACACTGTCGTCATCAGAATCTTCGGCTCCCAAATTCCGAAGGTACCCCCAGACGCGTTTCATTGCAGCATTGGGTGATCCCAAAGCTTCGTCTGGGACTACTGCAGATAGCTGGTTGCTTTGGCGCGATGATCCGGGCCCTAGAGGAGTCTACCTCCGAGATTATGAAAGACGCCTCGCCTCAAACAACAACGTTGCTCCTGCCGGATGGCGTTTTAATAACAATGATTGGTGGGTAGAGGAGCACGGTTTGATAATGTCAACCCCTGAACCTCTTCCTCGGAAACGCTACAATCGCGAGAGTGGGATTGTCGTTGCAGAGAAGAGATATATTGTGACTGGGGCAAGAGAGGTGACGACAGTGTTGACGGTTCGTGAGAACGGAACTTGGGAGTTAGAAAAGGGGGTTTTGTATGATGTAACTCACTTGCCTTGTCGGTCAGCTAGATATCAGCCAAAAGATGGGGGTACGTGTGCACCCAAAAATGCAAATTTGAAGGATTTTCCTGTCAAACCTGGAGCAGAAATGCCTGATATCAATGGATGCGAAAGGCAGGATTATGCTGTATTATTTGTGTTGGGCGAAGAGTTGTAAGATTCGTATTCAACGTAAACTTGTTTTTATTCCGTGAGTAGGAAGAGTTTGTGACATGTACAAGGAATGAAAAAGGATCACTGGGCTGCTTCAGCTAAGTATTGTAGAGGAGAGAACCCCATTCGTGCCATGACATTTGAGATGAAAAGGTGTGTGCATTGTTTGATTTCTTATGTGGCCTTTTATCCAAAGTAAAGTAAACTAAAACCACGTCTTTATCAATTGCAATTGCAATAAAAATTTATTTTACAAAAAAAATCAGTCAAATCAAGTGATATCTTGGCTGTCCAATTGCAATATCGATTGCATTTTTCTCTGCAATTTTAGGCAAACAAAAAGATAATTATGCAATTTTCAATTGATTGTCAACTGAAGAAGTGTAAAATTTATACTTGAACTACTGCTAACTGCTGTAGGTACAATACCCCTACATACTACTAGTACTTCTTTGTATGTAAAGGTATGTTGTAAGAATGGGTATTGTATTGGTACTTGTACTCTACTAGTACTTACAATGAAGGCATAATGTGGCAGAACAATTGAGAAAATAAATGAAATAGCAATTCCAATTTAAATTTCACTGGTTGTTGCAACTACACTCAATCAACTGCAAAAATAGGCAGTTAAGTTGTATTAATTGGAAAATCATGGAATTGCAATTAATGTCTTTCTTTTGCCCTTTTTTTGCAATCGAATTGTTCCTACCCCTACTTGTCAAAAACTTTTGGGTGATAATTATTTGTGATGCATCTAAGTTTTGAATTGAACATGCAAATGATACAAAGTGAACAGCAATGTTTTGATGCAACAGAATCAAATGGAAGAATGCAACGTTCCTATCAACAAAATCTTCCTCAAATGGCAGCATATATTTGTGGATAGCAAAAATTTTCCTCCGCATGAATCTCAAAAGAATCTGAGACTTGCAAAACAGACTCCCTAATCTACACCGATACATGTTGCCATTGCCACCTTAAAGCTTGGTGCCTCCCCACTTTGTATATTGAATTAATGGTGGAAATCTCCACTGTCCAAGGCTGTTTGCAGGGTCAGCCCATCCAAAAAAGCCCCAAATGTAGAATCACACTAATATTAGAGGCAACAGTAAAGTGATCATATGCAAAGTGATCATCTGGTGATGCTGAGAAACGAATTGGAATGTGGAATAGATGATATCATACTTGATAAAAAATCATATTGTCACGATGCGTACAACATGCTTGTACTGTATGTTGGTATCTACCATTTTTTTAATTCTCAACAGCACTAAAACAAGCCATAATTAATGCATAGATTTAAACATATTTGCTAAAGAGCTCATGGTGAGGTACAACTTAGATGTCTATTTTATGGCCCTTAGTGGGACTAACTATACTAACTGGGACTGAGCCCAGGTGGGATCTGCACACCGTTGCAGTGAGCATGACATTTGCTATAAGGGCACCAAAATAAGCTTTGAATTGATGTACAGGATCAAGTTTCATGCCTGCCATCAGGGTTTGCATGGTTTTGTGATGGACAGATGAATGATGTTTGGAGTAGTAATCTACCCAATTGTACTTACCCTGTGCCCAGTAAATATGAAAATGTTTCTGAGACTCCTTGCATCTGAGCCAATGGAATCTCATATCCATTGCTTTGGTTAGCTTGGGTATGATTATTTTGGTGACAACAAACTCTCTGAAGCGGATTTGTGAACCTGGATAGGTGATGGATTTTGAGGCCATCCCATTTTCTCGAAGGTATTACAAAGTGGTACCATCTTTTGTGCTGTAAGGAAGAGGGTGCAAGTTCTGCTTCCACTGCCAACGACATCACAGATTCAATAACTTGGGCCAGAGAGATGACAACCCCCCTGAAGACAGGGGTGGGAACATCTGGCTACGAGTAGGGTCACCCTAGCCAAAAAAGCGCTAATTATCTGATCTGCATGTTAAAAGGGGACTGAATAGGATTCAATATACTCATTTTGATGCTCTCAATGAGTTGAAAGTGAGTATGGTGTGGCTCTAATTTTCTTCTGTTAGTGAAATTTACATGCAAGTGAAACACACAATCTCCTTAAAATCTAAAATTTGACCAAAAACTTATAAAAATGTGCCTGTAAAGATGAGATGAGAATGATTTTTCTACATTAATGCCAGCATTATTTTACAATATACTCTTTTAAACATACTCAAATATGTAATTATCACACCTCTAACAAAAATATAGGTGCAAATCAGATATCCTGACTAGGGTAACCCTACACATAGCCATCTTTGCTATGGCTATGGAAGATTTGTTCTCCAGCTTGACTCCAGGCCTTGGATTCATTCAGATAGCCCGCATCTGAATGAGCCATTGTTTGGATGCTGCTGCAGTGAAACATGATGCTGTCACTTGAGTAAGTAGCAATGTATTCAAGCATCCAGCAGCAGGCTGCTCGTGTTTCTTCAGTCTGTTGGCTTGTTGTGCTCCAATGGTTCTGAGTGACACAAGGAGTTTATTGTTGACTGCTTGACAAATATAGTTCAGGGCTCCAACCAACAATTGGACCAATAGTTTGTTGTTTGTCGGCAGCATCAAGGGGTGGTGAGTTGGACTCTATGGGGATGTATTGAACTTTTGCCCTAAAAGTTGGCTTGACTGCTTTATGTGATGCTTGTTGAGGTTTGGACAGAGGTATGCAGTTGTAAATTTTGAGAACCTCTTTGATGAATCCATCCATTAAAATTCTTACCCACCCAGCTTTGTACTGACACTCTATGTCCATCCCCAGGAAGGTATCTCCAGCCCAACAGTGACTTCATAGTGTTCCTTTAGGGTCTTGAGGAGGTACATGGCATGTTGTTTTCCTACATATTCCACACCAAAATCATCAACAACAATGAGAAATTGAATTGGTCACCACAAATGTTTCCACAGACCAAGAAGAGTAGTTAGGGTTTGGGTGGTATCAAGTTGTTTCAAGGCATGTGGTGAGGAGATTATCATGAACTAATTTTCCTGCCTGGGGTAGCCTGTACATGCCCTTAATGATACAGATATAAGTCCATTCATTATGGGCAAGAGGATCCAAATTTTAGTGGTCAATGAAGTCCTGTGGGATATCTGAGAGTATGATTTGCAGATATTTGGGATCAGGTAAAGGTGTTTCAAGAATAAAAAGTGCTAATATCAAATGCAGATAATTTAGCATTTTTCCTGTAGATGACAATATTGAGGTAAACTTTTGATATGTCTAGTTTGCCTGTTGGGGTTCTGACTTCTCCCTTGCTGTTACTTTTGTTCCCATCCACTGTGATGTATGTGTGTTTGGGATTGTCCTTGTGTTTTTGATTATTTGTGACATCCTGAATTTTTCCAGCATGTACTTTGGAAAAGGGAAAGAACTAGAAGACATCCTCAATGATGACTGGGTTGCCTTGGCTGAGTCAGGGTGAAGGGCCATGAAATGTGCTCGCAAATGACATTTTTAATTTTAGCGATCGTCAGATTAGGCCATCAAAGTATGTGGGCGGCATTGCTTTTAAGGGCATTTTTGGACATATTAGACCTCCCTAATTTTGATTCCACTGGAAAATGCAATGCCGCAAGTCTAATTTGTACACTTGATCAGTACTTTCTGCATGAATTTGTCGCCAATTTAGTCCTCGCCAATCCTCGCTAAGTACCAATTAGTCTTCTACTTACACACACTACCTTATGCTTACAAAATCCTTACCTCTATCTACTTATTGCCAATGACGCTTCTCCACTTCATTCTTTCCTCCAAACTCAATACCCGCCTTTGCCGGATGTTCGCAATTTCCTTCTTATCATCTTCTGACAAACAGCAGTATTCCTAGCGCCTTTTTGTCTTCCAACGCCAATATGACGAGTCAGAGTGGTGAAAACAAAAGACGCCGTGGTGGGAGACAGACAACTCGCTGTGGGGAGTGCCCTCCTTGCCAGGTATGGCTTGCTGCCAAAGCTCTTCCAAACAAAAAAGCGGGACTACCAAGTAAAAAAAGCACAGCAGACACCGTGTCTTAACAATGATCATCCAAAAAAACGCAAAAGGTCGGAACATGAACTATTATCTGTTGCGGGTTGCGGCGGGATTGTTCGTGGATCGGAACAGACTTTATTTTCAATTCAGTGCCTGGAAGATAACCTACCAGGCAGGGAGCGGAAGATTGAGGGATTTTACGATGAATCTAAATCAGATGATGATACCTTTGATGAATTTGCTGAAATGGTTGAGAAATGTGGTGCGGCATGGAATAACTCTACCGAAGTGAAAGTCAAGCAAGAGAGACGAACCTTGACAAAGCTCCGATCACTTTTGAGCTCTTCTTTACGAGACGAAGTCGATTATGCAGAAGCACTAAAGGACGCATCAGTAGTATTCATGTATTGGTCCGTTGGCAAACCAGTTGGCAGAGAAGCATTTGTTGCCGACCCTGCTCAATGCGATCAAATTTTCAATGCAATTAAGATTTTACAGCTAGAGATGGAGGAGAGGGAGCAGATCTACGATGATTATTTACAACAATTGGGAGATGATGATGGAACGGATGCCTTTAATTGGATCCTCAACAACATTCCAGCCAAATTCAAGCGGTTTGTACCAATAGTAAACATGTGCCTTCGAACATGGCTTGAAAGTGTCAAGAACAATGGCGCGGGCGAGTCATTTGGAAATGTTGTCAGTCGAAGCTACGAAGAATGGCAAAGGGGGGAAGTAGAATGAAGAAAGAATCATAGCAGCTACTTGGGAAAGTCATCACTGGAGCTCATGATGAATTCATTTTCCAATGTTTCAAAGGAAGTCGAGGGGAGCAATTCAGCAGCAAACAATTCGGCGGTAAGGAAATAAGTTCCTATAATCTTATTAGTTTTCGTCATTATTTATCTCATGACAATGAAAATGTGTCTTGTACTTTTAAATTTTACCAGAAGGAGGTCATGAACACAATCAAAAAACTACGCCAAATGACAATTGTTTGAACAATAATTGCCATGAAAAAATAACTAAGCAAAAGGTATTTATTTGTGCCTTTTTCTGATCTTTGTCATTCCTCATTATTTTTCATTTCTAAATCTTGAATTGCCGTGAAATCCTACAGATCGAATGGAACAACAGCATGGAAATCAATTCCAGAAAAGGGAAACTTCAGGAAATTGGCAATACTCTGAGATCAAGACTAAAGGAGGCAAGCCGTTTGCAGAATGGCAAGCACTCAATTAATGCTGCTAACGAAATGGCGCGAGACGGACTTGAAAATAATCGCGAAACACAGATGCCTGTAAGTGCAATGCGTGATTGCCGATATGCAGCAAAAGCCATGGAGGACATTCTCTTCTCGGGAGGCGGAAGTCAACGAGCAGTGGCAACGCTTCGATACTTCAAGGATCGATCCGTTGTGCGGGAGCTAGAAGCAGCAACAAATTCGTGGGCTGAACTGACTGGTGACGGAACTGAAGCAAAAAAGAAAGCAAGGCAGGACAGAGTGAATGAGGTCATTGTGGCTGGCATCAAAAGCTTTTTAGGCAATTTTATAAAACACTGTAGAAAATCAAACGAGGATCAATTTATGCATGATGCTGTGATGGCGGCGGTAACTGCTGGAGAGATATCGTCGGAAAAACTAGCGAGGCAGCTAGCCAAGACTATTGGTGTGTCCTACCGGCAAGTCATTCAAGGGCAAAAGTTTAGGAAAGATCTTGACAACATGGAACAGAAGAGATGGATAAGAGTGCAAAGCAAAGTTCCAATTACTGCTATTTCTGATGGTAAGTGCATGTTTTGAGACTTCGTGTTTGATTCGAAAAGTAGCTGATTTCATATTGTTCAAAATTATTTTCCATTCAGATGCCAAGTCCATCATAGCCAAAGAACTTCATGGAGATGAGTGGTCCTGTGTCAATAATTCGGACAAGGTCCCTGCTCTAGTAAATAACAGCATTTGCCCGAACATGGGCCGTCAGATGTACGATCTCCATGAGAGGAGATTTCTTCTTTTATCAGATGACGAAATCATTGATAAAATGACTGGTCGAAACAGGTTGGATCCTTCAAACCCAAATAGACCCCACAGCATTTGGAAAAATGTGCAAGAACTCTCGAAAACAAAGAGTCGTCCAGATGGAATTAAAGGGTCGACGAAGCTCATTCGTGAGTGCAAGTGCAACTGCTTCAAGAAACTAGTTGCTTCACAGTGCTCCTGTCCAATTTGTACCCGGACAAAGGAAGCTTTGCGCGTTTGGCACAAGAACAGAAAGTCAATGCGAAAAAATGCAGAGGCAAAGAGAAAGGATGCATTTGTTCTGGATAGAATGAAGCACATGAGCAGGGAAGAAGCGTATGAGTTGGCGAACGGAAAGGAATTTTGATGTATAGCTTGCAACGGACATTGTGGAGTTGACGAAAATTCAAAATTCAGTAAAGCCTCTCTCTCGTTGTCGTCTTGTCTTGATTCGATTCTCTGCAAGAAGGTTCACGTGAGCGAGCTCGATTTGCCAATCCGGGATCGCAACAAAAAGAAAACAGGTGATGTGGACAAGTTTTTTTGTTTCAAAGAAGAGTGTGCCTACGGACAGCACAATCACATCCGAGGCGGTAGAGTGTGTGGTTGGAATGCAGAATTTTCGAATCTCCCAACCAAAACTTGGGTTGAGTCAGATGAGCATACTGGTGAGACAATAACTCACTCCATTAATTGCTGCCCGGATGAAATTGAACACGGCGGGACTATTGTTTGGATGGATTTCGTGAAGGTTTTGCGAACAAGCTCAGCTGATGATGGCGAAGACGGCGAGTACGGGAGTTCAAGTGACGCAAGAACACAAATGGAGTGGTTGCCGGTTCGAGGGACACTACCAAAATTCTTCTCGCACATGCTGTCCTGTTTGGAAGAATATGCTGCGCATTGCTACAAGTTAAAGCTCAGCCACCGTGTCAAAAAGCGGCAGCATGAGTTCTTCTTCGTTGAACCAGCATTTGAAACCAATTGCCCAGACATTCAAAAAAATGTAATCATCGCCGAGACTGATTTTTCGTCTACTCTCTCATCTTTCCGCGAGCACGATTTGTGTTGTTCACATCCCGAAACCCATCAATGTGAAGTTCAGCATTTGACGTTTCGTCCAACACTTCATCCTGTTGAATCAATTGCGGATACGAATAAACGAACAGCAAAGCGATTGGAGAGAAAAAACATTACTCACTTGCTCCGCACAGAAAATGCCATTGTCTATGCAATGAGCGACACCAAACCCAGTGCAGCATACGATGCCGCTGTGACAGAAAATGTCGTGTCAATTGTAAAAAATGGAAGGTTGCCAGCTGGAAGCAAAGTAGAGGCGTTTTACAACAAGAAACAAGTCTTCGGTGGTAACAATGACGACGAACCAGGTTTGGAACATACTGGACTTGCAGACACAGATTCTATGGAACCTTTGTTTCCTTTGGTTGTGCAATTCATTTGGCGGAGGGATGGATGCTATTCTCAGTTCAAAGGGAAGCATCAGTTTTTGGCATGGCAGTCCATGAAAGCAAGAACTGGGATCGAGTCGGAAGATTGCCGCAATACACGTTATCATGGCAAATGCACAGCAGACGGGGATACTCACGTTGTGGACACAAATATCAAATCGAGTTTCAAAGATGACTATGGCCCAGGGACTCGATCGTTGGTTAGGCACTTGGCTGCCAAATACCCTGAACCAAAACGGGGAAAAAACATTGGCTCATCAAACATGTTTTCGCCAACATGCTACATATACATATTTGTCCCGGCCGAAGTGGTTGAGTGCTATAGCAAGGTCTACGACGCCAGTAGTGGATACCATGGTTCTAGCAATTATCACTATTTTAGGAGTAGTGGAGCATTGATTGCAAATTCAAGACTTATCCACCGGAGGAGAGCTTGTGGCTGTCGGAACTGCTTGAGCATGAATTTTGAACGTTGTAAGTTAATGCCTGGATGCAGGGCAGAATCAGCTATCACTCCTCGGGCAACATTGGTAGTAATCACACCCGCAAAGAAAACTGATAGGATTGAGACACGTCGAAACAATAAAACCCTTCACGAGATGGCCAAATCATTGAAGGTGAGGCAGAATGTGATCATGAGGGTGCACCCTGATGAAAGAGGAGCAAATCCTTTCGACGAATTCTTTGTTGCTCAAGTGTTGGAAAAGGCAAAGAAGTTGGAGCGGCCTGGAATATACGGAGGGTCCCAATTTCACAAAAATGATTGGATTGTGAAAATTCGCTGGTATGAAATTGTGAAAGTTGCGGCTAATGGTGATAGGTATTATGAGAGAGGTGCCGAGCAGTATGTTCATTGTGACAGTATTTGTAGAAATATAACTCGCCCAATTCATCTTGAAGCAACTAGAAGGCAATTCAAAATGCTAGAAGGGTTATGCAGTCACATAGAGCGGTTTGGAGACTTGAATGCGCCTCATTGACCTAAATAATTAATATGAGCACCATTTTTGCTCTCATAAATATGAATTCAATTCAAATTGCCAAGAAGATGTTATTTTGAAACTGCTAACAAATAAGATATGAATAATTTCACAACTAAAGCAAAAAATCATACATTACTCAATATTAACTGTATACAAGCTGGAGAAATAAATCAAGAATTATTAAATAATTGATTGACAATTATTGATGATCGTTAATTCATATTTTCACTAATTATTAAAATTTTTAATTATAATTAATTAATTAATGAATTAATTGAAAAATATTCATTTCTTAAAATGTCAAATCATACCATTTTTGCTTACATTTCCTGGCCCTTCACCCTTTCATGCCTCAACTTTTAGTTTTCATTCACAAAAGACATTCAAAAACTTTTCACTGGTTGCTTTTCTCATCCCATTTTTTATTTTTCTTTAAGTACAATCATGAACAAATAGTATACAGAAAAAAATATTCAAGTTGTTAACTTTTCAATCTAATTTGTGTTTAAATGTTTAGAAAAGATTAATCCACAAATTTTAAGAAATCAGATACCCTTACCATCAAAACATACAAATACTGTTTGAATACTTGCAATCATGACAATTGTTACAATATAAATTAATAGACTATCTAGTAATAAGCAAGTGATAAAATGCAATTTAAAAAAAGACAATCCAAATAGCAAGCATTCAGACACCATCATTGTTGTCTATTGGTACAAA
>JALLOT010002144.1:0-13327 GCA_036939595.1 Thalassiosira livingstoniorum | reverse complement strand
GCCTCATCTTCGGGAGGATACTCTGGCCGATCGTCTCCTAAGGGGAAATATTCCTGCAATGCGAGGAAGAAGAAGAGTGCTCCTTCGGTGGTGGTAAGATATTTTGTTTCCTGTGGCTAGACCATTCTCGATGTACATATTTTCGTCATTTATGATGTGCATTTCATTCTATACGTCAAATGCGAATCTAGATGGAGCATCGATTGATGGAGATTAAAGACCAAATTCAACGTGCTGGTTTGCGGCTGTTGTGGGAAGCTGCAATCCCTACTCAGGTGAGAGACATGTTGCCTCTGGAGCAACATCCGGCAGTCAACATTGGTCACTTCGGACATTTCGCTAGCATCAATAGACATGACATCACTGTTATCGTAGTGGTAGTCCTTTTTGCCTCCATATGCAGTGTGGGCATGGTGAGAGGAGGTATTGTTTTGGATGTCGTGGCTTCGCGTGGAGACATTGATTTCTCGTGGGCTATCCTTCCCATCCACTTGAGCGTCCTTGGAGTCGTTATGGTTATCGAACTTGTCGAACCTTGTTCAAGGCAATCGAGACGATGGTTCACCCCAAGCTACATATTAATTTCTGTGAACACTCCAAATGGATTTGCAGCGGTGCCCTGTCCTCCACCATTGGATCCATTGGAATCATTTGTCTTGGCTGCATTAGCAAAGGGAGTAGAAGCAAAGCTGATATAGCCAAAGTTGGCAGGTTCTGCCTCAGACTGAGGTTGGGACTGGGCTTGAGAATGAGAGGGTGAGAAAAGGTCAGTATTGGCAGTGGCTGCAGCCGAGGTTGGCGCTGATGCATGTTCCACAAGGCTGCTTTGAGGCATCGCCGGTGAGGTGGAAATTGCAGCAGCAGTGGAGGGGGCAGGTTCAACGGGGCTTTCCGGTGGAGACAACGATTGTGCCATGGGTGCCTCTTCCAGAGTCTCCTTCTCTGGGAATAAATCAAAATCATCTTCCATGAGCATGCCCTTCTTTTTATTCTTTTTTGACTGACGAGAGACACAAGGTACAAGCAACAAATTAGTATTTCCTGACGAAAATAATGTGTTGAATTTATTATGGTTCTAATATACATGGAATACACCGGTATAAGATCTGGCAACGCCATGCATATCCGGCAACATATTCCAGCAAGAACAAAAAACGACAAAAAGACACTCACACTCGCTTTCCGAATCAATTTCGCCACACCAAAAATGGACTTTTTCTTTTTCTCTTGTGGTTGAGATGCCATTCTCGGTGTAGCCTTGGGAGTTGCTTTGGGAGTAGCACGGCCAAACACTCTTCGACTGGCGGGTGTAGAGGGTGATGCCGCACTGACGCTTGGTGCAGGAGGAGCAGGAGATGCAGGAGATGCAGGAGGTGCAGGAGCCTTCGACATTGATTTGGAGACAGCAGTGGTTGCAGTGGTTGCAGTGGTCGCTGTGGGTGCTGTGGTTGCAGTGGGCGTGGCACTCGAGATAGATCGTTTGGCAGCCAGAGGCGATGCTTGAGATGGTTGGAATGACTGGGGTGCTTGGGGAGTAGGCGACAGTAAATCGGGAGTTTCACTTGAAGGATCCATCGTTCTCAATCGATGTTTGGCGCGTTCTTTTCGTNATCGATTTTTGGCGCGTTCTTTTCGTCGTTGGGCGACTGGACTTTGCATGGATGGGGGTGGAGGTGCCATTGCTGCCGTGGATGCTGCTGCAGCTGGAGCGGCTGCCGTTGTTGCTGTTGACACGGCTGCTGTGGGTGGTTCATTCGCCATTGGTGTTGCAGCACTAGAGGACGCCTCATCCATTCCACCCATGCCACCCATGCCAGCATCTCCATTCCAAGCCTGACTCGAAACTCCGAGCCCATGACCCGACGACAGGTTTCGATTGGGCGAAAAGGATCCCATTCTTGCCGTGGCCATGGTCGATGTCGTCATTGTGGTCAGATTAGTTTTGGACGACACATCCGTCATGTTGGCAACCGATGAATTGGAATTTCCCGAATGGGCTGAGAATGGTCCTTCCATGGAGGTGATGGATGCAGCCGACGTGGGCAATGTTTGCTGTTGAGGAAATGGTTGTTTCTGAAAATGATCTTGCTGATCTTGCTGATCTTGCTGCATGCCACCGCCATGATAAGGATCGGCAAAGGCTTCAAACTCATCAATGGTGCCCCTCTCACCCTTGGCCAGAGCCCCCACAGCCCCCGCAGTGCCCAGTCGAGCATCGTCCACC
The DNA here is from genome assembly GCA_036939595.1 of Thalassiosira livingstoniorum. Lineage (NCBI taxonomy): Eukaryota > Bacillariophyta > Thalassiosirophyceae > Thalassiosirales > Thalassiosiraceae > Thalassiosira > Thalassiosira livingstoniorum. The sequence goes on along the minus strand of JALLOT010002144.1, from coordinate 11,103 downwards.
ACATCCTCCACCATCTCTTGAGAATGATACATTTGGAGTGCCGCCTGTCGTCGCTTTTCCGCCAATGACGCCGAAGTGACGGCCGAATGATTGGAGTGAGAGGATGTAGCTACGGAAATGACCGATGCGGAGGATGGTGCCAAGGCAGAGGAGGGTGCCGATGGTGCAGTAGCCTCTATTTCCACTCGTTCGTCCGTGGGAGATTCCTCCAAATTAAGGTTAGGGTCATTTTCCTGTTGGTTCTCCGTGCCGCCCTCGTCACTTTCATCCTCATCTTGTTCTTCCACATCTGTGTCTGCCACCTGGATCTCCTCCTCCTCAGAATCATCTTCCTCGTCAATCTCATCCATGATTCCATCCGGTGGATCATTCTCCCACAATTCATTCTTCCATTCTGGCATACCGGGAGTACTCGGCAACCCAGCTAATCCACCCAAACCTCCCAATCCAGCAGCACTCAAAGCCCCCGAATTGCTGCCCGCATTCCCCCCACTGACACTATTGACGCCACTGACGCCACTGATTCCGCTGAAACTGCTTTGGGTATCCCAATCATCCTCCACCATATCTTGACTCATGAGCATGGCGTGGGCTACTTGTCGGCGTCGTTCGAGAATGTCTTGTGCTTTGGATCGGGAGGGCGATGCGGATGTGGTGGATGTGGTGGATGTGTTGGATGCGGAGATGTTAGTTGGATTCGTTGGTTTGGCTTCTCGGGATTCTGTTGCTGGTCGAGTGGATTGATTTGGGTGCGTTGCTTGATCTGTTGTGTGGATTTCGTCATTTTGTGATTCAAAGTAGGGGTCAGTGCGTACCGAAGATCCAGAAGACCCCTCGTCATGGTCATGTTCATTGTTGACTTTATCGTTTTCTGCAAAGTAGGCATGCACCGGAGGTCGTGCCAGCTCCTGCTCCTGCTGTTGCTGATGATTCAGTGGCTCGGGCGCCGAATACATTCCAATGGCAATTTCATCCACTCTTCCATTGGCATCACTGGGAATGTCACTGTGAGCCTCATTCATTTCTTCCGACGGTTCCGCCTCCTCGTATTGGCCATGATCCTGATCTTCCGCACCAGTCTCATTTGTATGTGTGTCACTCCCATCATTCCCGTCATTGGTCGGGGTTCCCACAACGCCCACTCCGACGCCGCCACCCCTCTTGATAGTCAATCTCACCTCCTCTCTTGCCTTGGCCACCAATTCCGCCCCATGTCTTGGATCCCTTACCGGAGTTCCATTGACCGCAATGACTTCGGCTCCTTCCAGTCCTCCCCCAGCACCACCTCCAGCAGCATTCAATGCATTCAAAGCGTGCCCCGCAAAAATACTCTCGGGCAAAATCTTGGAAATGACCGCCACGTCGGGTTCCAATTTCGATCGTCTTGTCAATATGATTCCCACTTTGCGATTGGGGCGTTTGAATGCCGTAATTGTGGCAATGCTGGTGATGCCGGTGATGCCAGGATCGTTGTCGTCGTTGTTGTCGGGTATGAATCCACGATGATGTTTGGTGCTGGAAGCCGTGGGCGTCGTACTTCCTGTACTTCCCGGTTCGGACATTCCACTTCCATCTATCGCTGTTCCACTTTTCTCTCTAATCCCGCCTTCAGTCCCGGCAGTCTTGGCAATGCCACTCCCCCCAATGTCCCCAAAGGAAGTATCCAAGGGAGTCAATGTGGCGAGGGATTTTCCCGCCTTGCCGAGTCTTTGCCGTAGGGGACTGGGGGTGCTCATGGAATTCGTGGAATGAGTGGAATTTGAAAAAGTGTTTGTGGCATTGTTGGTGGAATTGTTGGTGGAATGTGTATTGTCATTTCTGTCATTTCTGTCAGTTCCAGTAGAGCGCTGGGCAAAGATGCGAGAGGGAGGTGCCAATGACGCCAATGACCGCGGAGGCGTGCCTGATCCCGATCCGTCCAAACTATTGTACTGCAAACTCGGCGTGGCCTCTCGATCGAGCGGGGGAGGCGCTTTCAGTTTGTATTTGGGGGGGCTGGGGCTCCGATGAGTGCGTGGCGTTCGATGATTGGAGTGATTGGAGTGTGTGGAATGACTGGAATTCCCACTATACCCTCCATGCCCTCCATGGCCTCCGTGGGTGGGCGTAGTAGATCGAACATTGGGCCGGGGAGGCGTGGCGGAGGTGGACGAGGGAGAGGACGATCGGAGCTGGTGAAAGGGTGAGGATGGCTGAGAGGATGGCTGGGAGGATGGCTGAGTCAGAGACAGTCGTTGCTCTGGGTGTGATGAGTGGGAGACATTGGAAGAATACGAAGCCTGCGATAATTGGGAGGGAGTTCGATCCATGGAAATGGAATTCAATTGAGATTTGTACTTGGAAGATGGCGTTGCAGTGGGAGAGTCATTTCCGCCATTTCCAGCATTTCCACCATTTCCAGCATTTCCAGCATTTCCAGCATTTCCGGAATTTCCACCCCAGAGCATCTGCTTGAACTTGGCCACGTTGCCCGATTGAATTTCATCTTTGGGAGACCATTGCTCTCCGCGAGTCTTTTTGGGGGAGGATTGGGGGGAGCGTTTGTGGAGGGTTCGTTGGTGATGTGGTTGGAGCAGCGATGGGGATGGTGGTTGAGGTGGAGGTTGGTGTGGTTGTTGTTGAGTTTGTTGAGTTTGTTGAGTTTGCTGTGGCTGTTGCTGATGTTGATGTTGTTGTTGATGCTGGTTACGATGATGGTGCTCCGATGGGTTGGAAGGTGGCTGCTCCATTGCTCCAGTGGTGGAAAATTTTTTGTCATTGGATTTCCCAACACTGGTGTTGACATTGCTGACATTGTTGACATTAATAACATTGGTGTTATTCGCCGCATTGGTGGGTGCGTGGTTGGCAAGGCCATTGGAAGGGTTTCCAGTCCTCCGCTTGTTCTTTTTGGGGGGAGGCGGTCCCGGCGGAGGAGGGGGCGGCGGTGCTCCCACTGCGTATTGCGGCTTGGACTGCTGAGATGGTTGATGTGGTTGTTGTAGTTTCTGCTGTTGTTGTTGTTGCTGCTGTTGATTTTGCTGAGCCTGCCCCCTCCTCCCCATGACTTTGGAAGGGGACTGCAATCCGCCAAATTCTTTTTTCGACACACTGCTGCCCACACTGCTGCCCACGTTGCCACGAGGAGTTTTCGTCGTCGACCTTTGGACCTCCCTCGTCTCCCTCTGCATCCCGGCATCCGCTGCAAAGAAAGGAGAAGTGGCCCGCAACGACGACGACGACGGCGATGGAACATCCTCATTCCGAGGGGAGATGGCGGCGAGATACCGGCTTCGTGCCGACATTGCTCACGAAGGTAAGTAGAGTTGCTAATCCTTGCACGCCTTTGTTGACCTTGCCAATGAACGAATACAATAGTATCGTCCCGTGGGCCCGTGGGAATGAATGAATGGCATGGATGGAGAAAGAAAGAATCAGGGACGTGTAGGGACGTGTCCGCCAGGCAGTGACCAGTGACGAAGGCAATGATCAATGATGATGACGATGGTGCTGGCGACTGGCGACTGGCGACTCTGGCGATATTCTATTGCCGGGAGTACTATACTACCTACAATACACCCAATAGACCCCAATGCATGAAGAATGCAAGAAGAAGGACCGATGCCAAAGAAGCACAATAAGTACATAGCAAGGTAAGTAGATACTACTATGTACAATACAATAGTACAGATTTACTATTATTACTCCCTCTGTCACACATAAAAATGTCTTTTTGATGAAAATGATGGGATTAAGGTCAATTTTTGTCCTGCAGAATTCTGATTGTGGAAATCGGATTCTTCTCGCGCGCAATTACCTTTTCAATGATGTATGACATCATGGGTCCACCACCAAGTCTTCATCACCAAAATGGCGGTTAAAAATCCCATTTCCGTCGCGACAGCGGCAATTGTTTCGGGTTGGCGTAGAGAAGCCTCCGCCGCCACGACCAACACAACGGAGGATGAGCTTTGACCATGATAAACACCGGGTGTGCTTGGGCTGATCAAAAACCGATGGCAACTCAGTCGAAACAGATGCCATGGTCGGGGGATGGCGTTCGCCAACGCCATAGTGTAGTTAGCTTGTTCTTAGGCTATAGCTGGCCTATCGACGCCGTTCAAGGCGTGAAGGCCGTAAAGGGTTAGTATAGTCTAAGTATATGTAACCCGATCACATAGTTATCACTTCTAAGACGTTCGTTTCTGGGATGCATCGAACATCACAGGTGGAAGAGCGAGTAAGTAGGATTTGGTACTAAAAATAACCATTTTTATGTGAGACAATAAAAATCCCCAAAAACATTTTTATATGGGACAGAGGAAGTAATTCATAGTACTCCTATTCATTAACAGTGTATCAAGATGTAGTAATGTAAGTACTGGGTACGTAAGAATTAAGCCCATCTTCTGTGTACGATACAATAGGTTGCAATAAAATCGGTTTTTGAATTCTGTTCTAAAAGATTCAAAATCTGTTACTTTATTTAAGCCTGATGACGGATGGTGCTGCCTCTGCTTGCTGCTTGTGTCTTTTACAGAAAATTAAAACGTATAGTACTATGTAGTATCGTAGTACTTACTTACCTACTACATTGGGGTACCATAGTAACATACCTCAAACAACAATCCTCCTTCTGACCTGCAAAAAAATGTCTTTTTGAGTTTCTTGCGGCATTAAGGGCTGTGATTGTCCAATAATTTTCTCATCTGTCTCATTACTCATTATCCATTTTGGATTCTTCTCTTTATTAGCTTTTCAATGATATATGACACCCTGTCTGGGTCTAACCAAGGGGATTAGAAGGGGATCTTTGTGCTGCCCAGCGAGCAAAACGAAATGTGATGAAAAGAGGTCCGTATGCCGCCCATCAAAAATTTTAAAGTGGAACTTTTCGCTGCGGTTTTGGACGTTACTACACAAGTGTTACACACACAATCAGCGCGCACCCTTATTTTTTGCAATGATGGCGTGCGCAGTGCATGGAAAAGATTGTGTGGCCAGTATTGCTCTAACGGGCAGCATGCAGACGAGTTTCCATCACATCTGAATTTGTACTGGAGCCACTGCACAAAGGCCCCCCTCTGATTCCCTTGGTCTAACGCTAACAGAGAAGAGGAAACATAATAGTAATAGGAGTATTTTAAATGCAGTTAACAATTTAAATTATGCTATATTGGTCATAGAAAATTGATTCATAGGAACTGGAACCTTTTCTTCCCAGAACAAAAAATTGATTTGCAGAACTTGTAGGACCTTTCTTGAAGAAGTAAAAGTAAAAAAAAACATATTTTTTAACTGTCTGATGGCTTCATTAAAATAGTTTTCTCTTTTATTCCATCCAATTTGATCAGAAGAATATGTATTTCTGGGGGTTTTGTTTTCTTGTAAAACAACAATTGGTGGTTAAAAAAATCTGAAATAAAACATTCCACAAAATAATTTCAATATCTGATTAGTTCTAGTGTAGAATGATAATTTGTAAAATATATCTTTATTACAGGTTGAAATCACAGATGTGTATTGCTTTCAGTAAATCAGCACATCTGCATAACAAAAACATTGCTTCTTTTTAATTATATTTTCAATTGCATTGTTTTATTGTGAATATATAGTAGAGCATCATATTTCAAATATAACTTTCAAAATATCAAGAGGCAAAAGATATTTTATAATTGTGAAATAAATGGGGCTGGAGCTCAAATCAGAGGTTTAAACATTGAAAAGGTTTCTTTTTTTGAAAATTTCTTTTGCTTCATATGCGCACAAAGAGACCAATTTCTACAGATGAATTCTTTGTTGAGATTGAATATTCCAAGAAATGAATACAAATTTCTACACCTGTTTGAATTGAAGTCATCTGGTGGAGATCACATTGGGGATTTTTCAATGAAATGAAATATTTATAAGATTTCTCTTCTTTCTGATGTAATTTGATTGATCAAGAAAGTATTGAATCAAAAGGTAAAACTGAATGAGAAGATAAAGCATGACTGGAGGTTGATAACGATATGATTCATCTGAAAATATTTTGTAGCTGTTTTCAAGTTCTAATTTTGACACAGTACTATAATTTTCTTGTTTCTTTTTTGTCTTGTTCACTTATTCTCTCTCTCTCTCTCTCTCTCTCTCTCTCTCTCTCTCTCTCTCTCTATTACTAAGGAGAAACATATGAATTTATTATTATCATTACAAAGGCTCAACATTATTACCCTCAAATTTTAATATTTATGATTAGGCAGGGGACAATATTATTGATACTAGAAATGTAATCTAGATTTGTCATTCATACTATTTTTAAGCAGTACTCACTGCTTTGTTTCTGAGCAATAGTACTAGTTTTACTAATTGTAAATAATATTTATGGTTAAGAACAAACAAGAAGAAAATAGAGCACATTTTCATCCTAGCATTTTTAACTCATTGGCATGGTTTACACTCAGAAATTAATTGAGGCTTGCGCCACTGTCTCTAGGCCAAAATCTTACTGTGTCACTCCTCAAAAATAAAAATCATGCACATTACCCAATAAGATATCAAGAAAATTCTGAAATGTAGTTCATTTTTTTCTCTTTACTACATTAATATTGGTGATTATATAATCTCCTTGTCCAGGCTGCCATCCTGATTTCTCTTATTAGCCTTTTGCATTCTTTTCATACAGATTGATAAAATTGTTGTTTCCAACAACACATGAATGTTATTATGAATATCAAATAGGTCTACAATATTCAAAATCTAGTTCACTTTCTAAAAAATATCATTGGTTCTTCGTCTAAATCTTCAAGTGAATCATTTTGCATTCATTCCAGGAAAGCAGTCTGCTCACATTCAATTTGACTCTTTGGCTTTATTTTAACAAAGCATGTGATCAGAATCAGAATGTATTTTTTTATGGATTGATACATGCTGTCTATTTATATTACTCTGTTTATTTTGGTGCATAATATTGAACATCAATCAAACATTTGAAACATTTTATCATCTAATGTGAATAATATCACTACTTTTTGTTTACTGTACTTGCTAGCATGTAATAGTGAGCTAATTCATGTTCAAGCATGCAATGACCAAGACATAACTTGTCCTATTGTTTTTTCAATTTTGAAGTCTGCAAGTTGCCTGTTCCAAGAAAATAAATTTTATTCCTGTTGAGTTTTTGAACTCAACATTATTTGAATTCTAAATTGTTTTGTTACTGTTGCAGAGAAAATATATTCTACAATCAATTTTTGCCACTGATATCAAAGTTGATTGGTATGTTAGATATAATGATATTTATTTTCTGCCTTTATTGAAGCTGCAACAAGAAATTTTATTTTTAGGCTTTTAGAACCAATTAAAAAAGCAAATAAAGTAGCACATTATTAGTCAAATGTCATCAATGAAACACCCCAAAGGTGTAATCATTGCATGAAATACCAATCTACCATCAGCAAGTTTACTTAGAGGGCATCCTTATTATTATTTCTAAAGTGTTTATCTGTATCTTACTTATTTCATGAGTACAGATAAATGTAACAGGAATTCTTAAAGTAAAACTTAGTCCATATTGAAGTCATAAGACCAAAAAAGAATTTAATTGTTCTAGTCAATATAAATTTTTGTCATTTGTCACTTCAATGTGCAAAATAAATGTTAATTGAGCAGAAATTGAAACTGTGGCATATGAAGTCATGGATCACAATTTTCCTGCTTTGAACTTCCTTTGGCTACAATCATGGGTGTGTGAGAATTCGGTAATAAGATATGCATTTAGGTTTGTACTCTACAAAGCATAGCAGGAAAAGGAAAGATATTTATTGTTCTAAAATGGCATTGTAGAATCAAGATTCTTGTTGGATTAGAATCAATATATTCTTATTGGGAAGGTGCTATTATTAAATTTGAAGTTACCAAACCTTATATTGACTACTTCTCAAAAAAGCTGTTTGTTTATTTCAGAACATTGACCATTTGGGCCGAAACTGAACATGACTTTCATTGTGTGATGTTGAGTGGCTTGTTGGAGATTTATGGCATGAAGCGGCTGGAATACAAGAATACTTATTCATTTTTGACTTATGTTTTCAGGGTTGCTTATCATTTAAAGCCTTGGCAATAACTACAGAAGGCAGATAGGAAACATCCTTTGACACTTCCTTTATTAGACAATTTTGCATTTGCATCAACTGCTTGAGTCATAGAGCAAGGTCAGCTTTGTTGTCTTAACAAGCAGTAATCATGGAAGAGAAAATAAAAATAATGACTGAAGAAACAAAATTCTGGTTACAGATGGACTATTAAAATACAATAAACAACCGAAGCAAGCTGTTTTGTTAAGAAGAATATGGCAGACTCAACTGCTCAAATGTATTCACGCCTGCCTTTCAGATCACAACATAATGTATTGAAAGGGCTCTCAAAGTTGCAGAAAGAAAACTCACATCAATAAAAAGTGATAAATAAAAAACAATTGAAAATAATGCAATATTCATATAAAATCTGCTTCATCAATACTGAATTCACAATTCAATAGACAACTGGTCTTGCTTGATATTACTTTTCCTGTCTCTTTGCTGTGTGAAAGGACTCATGCATGCACCAATGATTTTGAGACAAAATCAAAAGAAACTGGAATTCATGACATTCATAGCATTAATGTTTTGACAGAAATAAATGGACTTAGAGAGTGATCAACTTAGTTTGTTGTTGTTGGTTGTAAGTATGCATCATATGATTAGCATGTAATCAGGCACTTCTGAATGCATGCCTTTGCCCTATCCTGCTGAACACTTTTATTGCATCTTTAGCTAGTATGACTGATAAACAATTATTGTTTCTGTCTTTATGTTAAACCTAGTGCATCAAAGGAAGGAGCATGAAACAAAGGCCAAAATGCTGAAAAAATGGCACAGTTTCATCGTGCTACCTGTGGCACTACTTCATCATGTATCATCGTGTACTTGCATGAATGGGCTTTATTTTTGAAAGATTATTTCATACCTTTTTGATACATTCATTCACTTGTTTCCCCTATGGAATTTAAAAGTAGTGTTCATCTCTGCATCTGAAATCCCAACAGACATTTCTTCACTAAAAATATTTCATTTGACTAGGTACTTTTGGCATTGCTTCCAAATTTTAGAGATTTCCTTTATAATCACTTCTTTTGTACTCCTATTTCAGAAGTGAAGGTATGGCACAACAGTAAAATGACAGCTTTCAATCAATCTGCTCAAATGGTTTAGGTGCAATTGTGAGAAAAAGAAGATTCAAAACAGACAATCACCACTCAAGAGAAACGATCCAATTTCAGTCCAGAATGGCGAATGATTTTTTCATTATTTTCGACAAGAAAATCACATCAACACAGCACTAAGCATGGCATCTTTTTGAACCTTTCGAAGATTTCTAGATTGATCTTCTATTTTTTCACCCTTCACGCCACGTTGATCTTGGTTACATTGGTGCGTGAGGCCCCAGTGCAATGCATCTTATCATTCTTCTATTCATTGTCCTTCAGATGATATCCACGTTGTTTCTGGTAAGCCTTATTTATTTGACTTGGCGGCTTTGTCTGAATTGAAAGGAACGATTGATCACAAATAAGTTTAATGTAGAAGATGATGAGCTATCAAAAGGATGATGTTGTACATCATTGATACCGAATTTAAGGACCCACGGTAATGTTCTTCCTTCAAGCTAGTGCAAAACAGATATAATTACGCTGGATACAATTTCAAGAACAGTAGCGTGCGTTAACAAGTGTCCGTGTTACTTTTTCAGTCTATTCTCTCTATTCATTACTTTTTTAGTCTATTCTCTATTCATTTTTTAGATTGTGTTCGATCGTTTGAGGAAAAGCTTGTCCTTCTTGGAATCAAGAAAGTTCCTCCAACTTGCCCAATGTTCTCTCCTCGAGTACTGGAATGGCCTGTGGCCTCGCACGTCCTTCACGAAAGCAAGTCTAGGTTCAATTGAGAGAATCAACTCAACAATCTCAGGCTCCGGGTTACCTCGCCAACAAGCGTCGTGAAGCGGGGTCCTGCCATAATCATCTTTGATGCGAGGTGAGACTCCTGCTTCGTTAAGTAAAAATGAAACCACTTCGGCATTTGCCCTCCGGCACGCCACATGCAGAATTGATTCTCCGAACCTGTTGCAGCATTGAAGGTTCTGTCCTTCGGAATGCATTTGACGAAGAGCTTCTATATCATTTCCGCGAATTGCAGCGACGACTTCGTGATTGTACGCCATGATGTCATCTTCTGTTGGCTTCCGGAACTCTGATTCATGTAAAGGAGCCATTGTTTCGGGGGTTGACTCTCCTGATGATTCTCCCGCTGTCATCTGCTGAATGTACTCGCAAGGAGATACATTCTCACTTGCTGCAGCTACCTGACTTGGCATTCTCATTGCTACTTGCTCACTAGACACAATAGTCCGAGTTGGGAGTCGGTTTTTGTAAGAATATTTTGCACCACATTTGGTAAGCATGGTTTCATCTGGCTTGGCGAACTTCATTTCATTTGAGTTCCGTCGTTTTATGGACATAGCAAGAGCAACTGTGTTGTCAATGAGCGAAGCGCGTCGTTGCACGAACGTTCCTTTTTGCGAGTGGGTATAAGGAAGAGTCATGATCATTGCCTGGCTGGATTATTATTTGTGTGTTTATTTTTTGTGAGCGTTTAAGCTGTAAGTATAGTACTTATGTTGTTGTATTGAGTGATTGAATGTCTCATTGAAGCAAGGATAATCCTTTTTTGTCCACAATAGACAGCAGCTTAAAATTACAGCGGTATTCGTTCCAAACGCGCGTGTCCTCTCCATGATGTGCTGTAAATTGAGTGTATTGGTGCAGATTGGAGCTGATTGGAGACGGATGCATGAACGAATGCAGAGTCAGAGTCGGTCGTTGTCCCCGTTTGTTGACGTGCTGCATTGTGCCGTCAGCAGTCACTCATCCATTGTCGTAGATTTGATTGGAGGTTGGAGGTTGGAGGATGCATGAATTAAAATTTCTATCGTTTACACAGTCGTTTGAGAGGGCCCATGACACCGTATGTAGAATTGGTACATGACGTGTCGGTAATTTTTCTCACCACCACGTTCATTAGGGTTTTAACATACGTATGAGGTGTT
>JALLOT010002143.1:0-13316 GCA_036939595.1 Thalassiosira livingstoniorum | reverse complement strand
TCCCATTTTGCATGTTTGTTGCATTTATTGCAAGTGCTGTGGGTCGTGTCACAACTAGCCGATTTTTCAGTGCACTCAAATTCACTTCAGGAGTGCAGGGAAGCATGAACCAGCACAAACCATGCAAAGTAGGTGATAAATACAACACTGAGGCTGGAAGGTAGTAGTTACCCTGATTGCCATCATTGAAGCAATTGGTCAAAGTCAAAAAACATTGGCAGATCAGGGGAGGGCGGTCATATGGACAGACTTTTTCAATCTCACGTCCAGCTGGAAATTGATTTTTTCTCTAAAAAAAGCCTTATACAAGGCCCTAGTAAAATATGGAGTCTGTTGACAGGCTAGACATGCTGTCATTAGGATGTGTTTTTATCAGCAATGTGAATACAAAGTAACAAAATTTGGAACTGGCAAAAATTTTGATTGTAGTAGAATAATGGATATCTACTTAATACAAATGCATGCACTGGTAGTTTTTTAGTGACACTGAGTTATGTTTCAGAAGAACTTTTTCAAGATGTAAATTATATTGACCAAAGTAATAGTTGTTTATCTTGTTTCCAAGGGAATTTTTGGTGATTTTCATGTCAAACATTGGTTGTAACTATAATTTTTGGTGCACTTGATCAAATGGCCTCAAAAATCTAACCAGATGATCAGATTTTAAGTTGCACAAGATTCGTGCTGATGACATTTGTAGGATAAAAATATTTACTGGAATCAATCAAAAATTACCAAATTTCACTGAACTTGATTCTTTATTTGTTGAAGCTACCATAGTTTGAACATCCCCTTGAAATAATTGATATGCCATGACGTGTTGTAGAACATAGAGTCTGCAATTATTATTATTCCAAGTTGAATTAACTGAAATTTGGTCCTAAATGAAGGCTGTGGAATACAAATGCAAAAGAAATACACAAAGCTGTTTTATTTTTAGATGTAAAGGTTGAAAGGCATTCTGTGTAATTATTGACTATTGTTCCCTTGAAGAGAATTTGATGATTTTGGGGTTATTTTTGAGCTTTGGTGTGTAGCTTTTTGGACAAACAAAGCCTCCATAAGCCTTGGTTCAATCACATTTTTCTGGCCAAAACATCTTGCACATATTTTCAATGTGATAAGCAAGAATGTCATGCTTCCATGTCCAGATAGTGACATGGCTTCATGATATACTACGCAAGTCAAAAAGCATTACTGAGAGTTGGGCCAAACCTTTTTAGCAGAAAAAATGTGGTCAATTGTGCTGCTTTAAACAGAAGATAGAAATTCGGGGTTCCAATTCTGAAAAAAATGTATCAATGGGAGTTACACATTTGGGGTCATTCAATAATTAAAGTCCAGCATATTGATCATCTGGGGGTGGATTGATCAAAGTTATCTAGGCATCTTATGTGTCAATAAAAACAAGGCAGAAAAGTGTTGTTTTTTTTTTCCAAGGAGTTGCACTCAAAAACATTTATGGTGCAACACATATTGATCACGATACTGGAAAAAATACTATTTCTGAGCACCCCGTTCAAGGGAACTAGAACAGTTTTTGAGTTTTGCCACAGTACCATACAGTCAACTAAACCCAATATTTTTTCACAAACAATGAGTACCAAAAGTTATTTGAATGAAAATAAGTTTGCCTAGTATACGTTATCCCCTTCATATGAAGTGGAGGAAGTTCACAGTCTCCAACACTCTTGAACTCAACTGTGTTTTACTTCCCTTCAGTTGAAAGACATTGCGGGCAAAAATTAATTTGTTGTTGGCCTTGGTTCAAAATTCCTTGCATGAACATTCACGCCAGAAACTCTAATGGAATTTGTTAGTGCAACCGAAGCTAAGAAGCTCCGGTGTTATTTTTGAAGGGCTTAGTGTAATGGGGCAGCTTGAGAACTTTGAGGACCACACCCTGTACATGAATGAACCAAACTAAAAGTGGTCTTCTGCAAAAACAGAATATTTATGACTACAACCTAATACCTAATATTTATACATTTGACGATCCCATTAAACAACTCAACGATGGATGCACCAAAAGTTCCAACAAAAGAACTGGTTGAAACATTGAGTTGAAAATAAACAAACTAAAGTGGGACAGCATCGCAGCCTTCTAACCTCATAACTTGACTGGGGATCGAGTTTTCCTCGTCGTCGCTGCTCCTACTTGTAAAAGTTGTGCTTTGATCCATGTACGGAGCCGCGCGTCGGTTCGTCGTTGAAATTGTGTTAGAGTCAGTAGGTAAGACCCTCCTTTGACCGGAATCGGTTAAAGTAAAAGACAAATTGGTGTGCCCAGTGTCGAGTGTTGTAACAGTGGGCAATTCGTCTGGCAAAACATAGTATCCGGCAATCCATCGCCATAATCGCAAGCGAAGAGGGGCCCTTGCCCCTCCATTGCATTCCTCGTATATAGCTTCAGCAAGCCTGGCTTTGACTGCGGTCACGACATCCGACACAGTTTCGCACTGTAAGATCTCCACTGGAGTTAGCTTTGCTCTCTTATCCCGGCTCACCAATGCTCCGCCGAGAGCAACAATTCCTAAGGAAGCCAAGAGATCTGCAGGACGTTCTGTAAGACCTGGTCTCAAACCCACAATATCCTCAATGGCATCCAATACAAGTTTCTTTGATTCGCCAGCGTTATTTTCTTTTGTAGAAGAACTCTTGGTCTTACTTGTTTTGGAATGAGAACGGCACGTGATAAAACGAACAAATCTGAGCCATCCAGACATTAAATGTGTGTCTACCAGCCAAGTTACAAAAACACCAAAAAGAATTGTCAGAAGTATGACTACAAAAGTCTCTGCCCAATCAAGCACAATAGGGTCTGGACTGAACCACTCAAATCTTTTTCGTTGTGTCCACCATTCTCCGTGGATGAAATAAGACCACCATTCAAACACCGGTTGATGTAATAGGTAAATGGCATATGATGATCTTGAGAGGAACATAATAGGCTTTCTTGAAAGAATGTAACATGTAACGCCACGTCCGACAGCTAAGCCATAGATGTAAAACATGAAAATTGGAACCGCAACTCTTGGCGTAACTCCACAATACATTCTGTCCTCCAAATACGACGTGTATGAGAATCTGATTTCTATGTCGACACCAAAGTATATCATCAGTGCATAGCAAAGAATGAAGAGCACGTTCATTATGTCGAATGCAACACCCCACTTCCATGCCCAGGGTTTTTTGTCGGGCCGAGACTCTAGGAAATGAAACCCTAGCATACAGCCGCACGCAAATCTGATTATCCAAAATGGCGGGAACTAAGAAGACAAAAGCAATAAATCTGATTAAAATGCTGACTTGTGATGCAATGTTTGTGTTGTGTTGACATTCAGAGCTTACCATGTATCCACTCCAAACAAAATAATTTACGAATTCAAAGTTTCCCTTCGACTTCTGCCACAAGTAAATTGATTCCATGAACACCAATGTGGCAAAATGAACGAGCTGCAGTACAAAGTGAGTTATATACAACACTTTGCGCCCCCGTTTTGCTTTGTCGTGTAATAATCGGTGAATGAAAGGGAAGCAAAAAATGCAAGCATGATACGCCGACATGAACCATGAATAGTAAGAGATATGCCAGACGCATATACCAATGGGCCACGCCTGAAGTACCAGCAGCATAACAGCTATGGAAAGAGCCCAAGTTCCCCAATAACTCAAATCTAGAATTGTGGCACGGCATGCATCAATGGAACCGAACTCGTAAGGAACAAAATCCGCAGGTTGACAAGAAGCAAATTTGTTTATTGTGGCCAACAAACACCCAATGAGGTACATCAAATGAATTGGAACTAGTCGAGACTCAAAGAATCGTAAATATCGACCCTTTTCCACTGGTGCTCCTTGCATTGATGTGACAATGAACAATCCAGAAAGCATGCCAAACATGACGACACCAAGATCACCGACAACTCTCATCGATGTTATTGCAGCAGAGAAAGAAGAATGATCTGACACCTGTGTCCCTTCGTGTGGCCACGCATGATCTCCTATGTGATTCAGACAAACTATGATTGAGAGAATGAATCTAATTCCAGAAGTTGCATCCGAAAGAACACCTTGCTTTTCCTGAGCAATTTCGGTGCCATGTTTCTTATCAATGCTAGGTTCCTTTGCTGGCTCAATAACCGATTTCGTTGGCGTAGAGTTAAACTTTTTGGCAAGTTTGTTGCGTAGAAATTTCCCGCTGGCACCTTTTGGAATTTCATGGTCACTATCAAGAATGACAAAACGTGGAACTTTGATACTGCTAAGACCCTCGTCCTCGCACAATTTTCTAAGCTCTGCTACGATCGAATCGGGCCGTTTTTGACCAGACTGGGCTGCAGCTGCTGTTAAAACAATCACGCTACCCGTCACCTGGAGTGACATGAAATTGGGGCACCTGTTATCAGTCAAAAGACAGAGTATGTGACATTACATGGAAATAAAGTTTACTTACCTCGCCCAAAAGCTCATTAGGAATCCCATATACTAGGGCAATATGTACATCAGGGTGCTTATGTAACACTTCCTCTACCTCAAACGGATTCACCTGCTCTCCACCTACTTTTATGAGTTCCTTTGCTCGTCCCACAAGAAACAAGTAACCATCATCATCTACGTATCCCAAGTCCCCGGTTCTGAAAAATCGACCTTCCGGCAAGTTTACAAATGCCTTTGTATTCTCGCTCTCGTTATCCTCGTATCCGGTCATTACATTTTGTCCACTGATGCAAATTTCGCCCACAGAACCAGAGGGAATCTCCCTATCAGCATCTTTCTCCAAAATCTTCAGCGCTGTGCATGGCAGACCAACAGTTCCTGGTTTACTTAGATTGTAGTCTGCAGGGCATTGCGAGATTGGCATGCATTCCGTCATCGAATAGGTTGGAATGATTGGGCAGCCCCAAGCCTTGCGCATGGCCAATGCTGATTCGTGTGACAATGCTGCTGCACCGGACCGGATGAAGCGAAGACGGTGAACAAGAGCTGAAGTGCCTCCAGGAAAGCTCTCCGCGTATTGAAGCACGGCCAGATGAATAGTTGGCACCGCCGAATACCAAGTTGGCCTTGCAACCGAATTCACAAGAGCTGTGACAAAAGTTTCGGGTTTGAATCCTGGCATACACAACACAGAACCTCTGGAGGCAAAAGTGGCAAGAATCGAGGCTGAAATACCCCCGATGTGAAATAGTGGCATCGCGTTGATACAAACGTCATCTGACCTCAGTTGCAAACGCGAGGCGATGGTCCTCCCATTCCTAACAATGGCACCTAACGTAAGGGGTACAACTTTTGGTTTGGAAGTTGTGCCGCTTGTTCGAAGTAAAATAGCCACATCATCTGAACCCTTTTTCCTCGCATTCTCCAACAGCCCAATGACACTTTGAGGGTCGGGGAGTTTATCATCACTGTTTTTACTGTACTCAAAAGCACCGGCAAATTTGCCAAGCGGAGTGATAATGCTTAATTTCGGGGCCTTTGGGCCATGCTTGCATACATCATCAAGAATGTCTAGCATCTTTTCTTCGTATTTCGATACAGTGACAATCATCTTGGGCGCCAATTGCAAAAGAGCATCGATAATCTCTTGCCGAGGCACTGATGTACTAAGCGGAGCTGCCTTTGCATGGGAAGCAATCGTTAAAAATACGGTTGCAGCCAATGGTCCTTCGTCGACCATGTACACAATACAATCGTCAGGAGAGATGCATTTGGGTGGAGCACCTGAACCAGTCACAAGTTCGAGGACCTGTCCATAAGTTGCCGGGCTGATTCCATCATCAAAAGACCACAACGCTTGCGTTTCCGGTGGCTGAGCCGCCAGCAGGTCAAGAATTGTATCTGCAGGAATTTGCCCGTCATTCTTCAAATTCATTTTTGCGGACTCGGTTCTCATCAAAAGTCGAAAAGCTCGCTTTCTTTATGTGGCGGTAGAAGATTTCATCTCAGATCTGATTGGAAGTAAAAATCATACCCACGCACTGCAGTTTCAATGAACTGGAAGGTAGTACATACCACTCTGTCGTGCAGAGCAACTGTGGCCAGTGACAGACAGACCAAAAAAAAAAATCTGGGCCCCAGAAGCTCTGCACTTTCGTCTCATCTCAGTACCTCATCACTATTTTTCGTCAAAAATAATAATAATAAGTACCTACCTACATACTCTAAAAATACGCCATAAAATGGCGCCACAGCCTACTTCCATTTATTATTTGCCTATCCTTTCAACTGCTACTCCTTTACCATGTCGCATCCTATAACCGATCCTTCCACGCCGCCCCGTACCATCACTCAAGACTCTCAACCAGAACCGGATCCATCCGATTTCAATGTCGAATCTGTTTTAGAAGACTGCACTTCGAACCATTCAATCTTGTCATCTTTGGCTGCTGTTGTTTCTCCAAAACGAAATGATTCAACTCCTCATCCAGACTCAATTCCAAAACGTCCCCAATGCTCTCCAGTTCGTGGCGAAATTGCTGTTGCTTCTCCTTCGCGAAAACGACGTGGCAACCGACTTACAGATTTTTTCAAGCAACTTTCAAAGGGTGTTGCTGCAAATAATTTGGATCCATCAAATCAATCCCATGGCCAAAATTCGTTTGTTGCCGTTAACACATCAGATGATTCTCCTACGAATGCGCCCTCCGCCGAGGCTAATGTAGTTGTCGAACAGCAAACGCAAAGGAAACCATCAGCGACTGGCGACAAGAATAAAAAGAAAGTCGAGCTGGTGCCAAGATCTGATTTTTTACTTTGGATTCGAGGTTCTGAATACTCCGGATCTTTTAATTCAAACATTGAATATACAGAAGATCAGATGTCTAAGGACTTGTGGGATGTACGAACGCAGCTCGTCTACAATTTTAAAGAGGAGAGGCGCGGCTCTATCAATAATTGTGAGGGGGAACGTATTTTGCGGTCTGCGAATCCAATTGAGGAGTGGGAGGTAGATCGCGAGGCTTTTGATCTTCAAACGTCGGATAGGCGTCGCTTGAGCCGTTACCCAATTGAATCGCTCATGACTTCCCTTTCTGGAACTCGCTTTCTTATTTTATTTGCCGAGGGCGATGACGAATCAATATTCGGTGGGCTTGCGAGTGAAATCGAATTCGATCAGAAGCTTTTCTTTCAATCTATTGATTCTGATATGGATCTGTCAAGAGTTACCATTGCTGGCCGGACATACATTCGTTGCATGGCGACCATTACAACCGATACGATGAATCATCTCCTTGTGTATGGCGTTGGAACAAAAACGTATTCAGAATCGAAATTTAAAAGTGATTACCACCAGAACAACGGATTTACTGTTTCTTTCGACGGAACCGATTTGTCCCACACCTTCTCGTGGCGTTGGCTAGTGGAGCATCCTTCTTCTGTCATGTTTTTCGGAGCGCCTTTCAATGGGACTAGATCATTTGATCTTCTTTTCCGACACAAATCAAACGAGTCTTACATCCATCATGTCTTCATGTCATTTTACCGCGAATTTGAAGGTGATCAAGTTGCTTGTCTTTCGTTGACGAATTCCTATTTGGCGCGTCGATTTGACGTTGCTATCATGAAATTAAAAAGGGAATGTGCAACAAAACTTGACATACCCAAGGGATTCACTTCTCGTCAACGCCAATTTTTCAAAGAGCTTGATACAAAGTTCCGCGACGCATTTGTTTGGTGTCTGACGCATTTCAATGACTACACTTCACCACTTTTGGATGATAATGAATTCCTCTCATTTTTTAATCGTGCACCAGAAATGTTTGGAGACTTCTGGAAGGTGCTGTGTCAGTATAGAGGTGTTTATGAAAATCGCAAGGGGGACGAGCTACTGCGAACGGAGTATAAGAAGAGGCAAGTCTTTTTTGAAATCTGTCAGTTAGCAAGAATGTCCAATCCACAGCTCCTTCCTTTTTGGGCAATGGTGCAGTCGACTGCAAATTTCGCGTGGGGGGTTGGTTCCGTTGCGCAAAACGCAGGAAGCTATTGGGGAAGTACGGTTTCATCATCATGCCGCACTTTTCATTTGAAATCATTAACATCGAATTTGGCTGAACTTCAAAAGAAATTGCTTCGTGGTTGCAAGGCGGTTGTCATGAGTTACGATAATTACCAACGTGGACAGCAATTGCTACACCAGCGAGGAGAGCATTCTTCGACCTTTCTTAAAGGTACACATCAAATGGCACACGAAGTTTTTGAATTCATTGACGAAACCTTTGATTCTTCGTATGTCAACCTAACTCATGTTGACCAAATGATTCTGGCACCGTGGGGCATGCCACAGTTTGAAGAAACATTCTCTGGAGACACAGCAACGTTCTTTCTTGCCAATCAAATAAAAGATGGGGTAACCACACCTGAATTTTCTGGAGAGCGAGTGGCTAAGTACATTGAACTCCGAGACCATGCCATTTATCTTGGTCATGTCAAGCAAGCATTTTCGTATCGCAATGCTACAGATGAAACGTTTCAGCAGTGTGTGCCGGGTGTTCACAAATCAAAACTCATCTCATTCAATAAAATTTGCAAAAACGATCGTTCCCTGCGAATGTTTCGCAATGCAGCAAAGTTTCAATCTACTATTGTGAAGAAATGGAATCCACATGTCATCAAAGCTACTAAATCATGTTTCCTTGGTTTGTTAGGAATTGATGAATCAACTGCCAAAGATTGCGGAGTAATAACTCTTGATCTATTGATACATGCGGGAGTATTACTCCAACGAGAAGACGGATCGTGGTATCTCGCCCCTGATGCAAAGGATCGTCGGATTTATTTGTTTGGAGATGCTAAAACGGTTGAAAACATTGTCAAGTTTGTCAGAGACATTCAGAGTCGACGGTTATCCTTCAATGATGCAAGTATTCAGGCTGAGGTTTTTCTCGAAGCTTTGGAGTGTGTAATGCAAGTACCGGGAGACTGGCACACAGGTATGGCAATGCTGCAGTCGGTGTTCACTCTTTATTACACTGGCTTTCTTTCACAATTTCAATCACTCCTTGGATGGAAGCGGATTCAATCCGACGTAAAGGGCTGCTACTTTCAGGCGTATTGGCTGCTATCGATTGTTCATGACGAACTATTTCGATTCTTGTTGCATTCATTTGTCGGAACTTCCTACTCAATTGGAAACGAAGATCCACCATACGAGATATGCTCCATGCTTGATCAGTTTAGAGAACAACTGACCATCATGCGTGATGGTGAAGATGAATGGCTCAAGTGTTGTTCAAATTTTTTGCAACTCTCATTCAACTATCTTGCATTCGTTGAAGCTTACAGACGAAGTGATGCAATTGCAATAGAACATGGCTACTTGAAATATTGTCCTGTCTGGGAGGCGTTAGGCCAGAACAAGTATGTCGAAAGAACGTTCTTCCAAAATGAGACTTTGTATAGAAACTTTCCATTCTCTCGCCTACAAGAATTGAGAATGAACAGGTGTGTGCGCCGTAGAGCTGCTTCATACAATCGTAATGCGGTTGCGCAAGACGAAGCCCTCGAACATGGGAATCGCTTCTTTTCCGAGTTTCCAATGGTCAGAACATTGAAAGGGATTGTTCATCAGAGCAGTTTTGTTGGGATTGGCTTGCGTTGCAAATCATTTGTTGATAAGTGGTACACAACACGCAGAACCAAAGTCACTCCAGGTGGATACAGGGATGGTGTAGTTCCGTCAATGACTCCAGAACAAAATTTTGATCTATGAAGTCTTCAAATTGTGCAACACCCATCTCACAATTCCTTCCAGGAAAATGTCAAAGCAATTCATTCGGACTCAAACAGATGGCCGTGTGAAGACTGTTCTAAAGCGAAGCAGTCTCGACAAATCCATGAACGAGGGGGATCCATCACTTGAACTGCAACTACTCATGAAAGAGGTTGAAAATGTCTGGGGAAATTGTGTCAATGCAGGAGTTGACCCGGCAGACGAGGGAGTAGAGGAAGTAGATAATCTGGACGGTGATGATGTTTTTGTTTCTGTTGATGTTCCACTAGAAGACGACGAACCAAAGAAAAAGATGCATGATCTAATTGCAAAAAACGTGAGTACCATTGGATTTTCTAAACTTGAATCTCAAGACATTGTTGGCACACGAAACGCCATGACTCAACGTCTTAAAAGAAAATCCAAAGTGCAAAAAGGAATAATTGACGCAATCAAAGAAATGCAATCAAACATTGAATATGAGCAGATAAAGAACGAAGTTGATGTGCAACCAATATGGCTCAGTATGATTCGTGATCGTCCAAACAATTTGTATTTGAAATAAGGTTTACATTTATCTCTTTCGAGTTTTATATTTTCTTTGTCTATTAGGTGCAAAACAATTTATGTCATACCAAACAGAATCATGTAAGAACAGATAATTATCTTGGCTGTCCCTTGCCAAAACCCAACGTACTTGATTTGAGATTTTTTCTACATTCAAAATGCCAGATGCCAGTAGCTGAAAAAATAAACAGATTACATTGTACTTAGGGACTGATCCCTTGTCGAAGATGAGTGATATCCAATCTGGAGCCTTCCACAGTGTATCGACAAGTGAGTCTGCGTCCCCCGCATCAATTGGCATTGGCATCACATCCAAAAAGAGACGACTCGATAGAAATGCAGCAACACTGACCTTGTAGACTGGTAGAAAGAATTTTTGCCAAGTTCCATTGCAATACGAACACTTGTCTTCACACGGTAAAATAATTTCTGGCGGATGTTGCAAGCAACCATTCGCGAGATACCATTCAGCAAGCGAGTGTTGACAGCCGTAGTTAAGACAAAAGAATTTGAGTACCTCGAATAGATTGTAATGTTGGTCATTGCGAAGTTGGTGTTTATCTTCAATTGTTAGTTTTGTCTGCGAGGGCCGAGATTGAATTATTGCATGAGCACGTTGTGTTGGTGGCGGCGGTGACTTGGATCTCCCGCGTTTGGTAGCTGAAGCCGTGTTGACCTTCGAACAAATTACTGAGTTGATACCATCAATTACATTTTCACTATCCTCGGGATCTGTGATTGCTGGATTCCAAATCGACATAACAAGCTTGACAAATGAAGGAAAGTTCACAAACATGGTGAAGGAACCAAAGGATCCATCGACACGGCAAGCTCGCCCTCGTTCTTGGAGGAACGTAAGTAGATCACGGGGGAAGCCAATCCGAATGATGGATTGTACAAACTCGTTGTCAATTCCCGTATTAGCGGCTGAAGTCGCAAGTAGAATTCGTGGGCGAAGATAAGAAAGGCGCACCTTTGAACAGAAAAGTCTTATAAACCAGAACTTTTCATTCTTGTCGAGTTGGCCATGAACGTGTAATACGTCAACACAGCATCCGGCGGCATCTAGCTTTCGTTCGAGGGAGTTCAACCATTTGTAGCTCTCGACACGGAAATTAACAAATACACAAACACAAGCCGTCTCTGACGAATTAACCGTAGCTATCACAGATGGAAATCCGCGTTGTGCTACGTCCAACGACGGTTCGAAACGCATATCAATGTTTCTCTGACGAAACATTGAGAAAGACGACCAAAGACGGCAGCAGGGAGGAAGCTTGACAGTCGTGAGACTTTCTAGAGAAAAAACGTATTTCTCAGTCATAGTTGCTGTCATAGACAGAAACAATGGGTGTACGGTTGGAGTTGCCGGCGAGAAAACTTTCTGAAAGAACGACGTTTTAAGTTTTCGTATCACTTCGCGAAATGAGATACCATGCTGGACAAAAAGATGAACCTCATCAAGTGCCACCATTCGCAAAGTTCGTCGCTTGTGACAAGTCAAAATAGCATCAAGGAAGTTCTTATTGGTCACGAGATACTGCGGAGAAGAAAAGATATAAATCGTAGACGTCGTAGAGCGCATCAATGAAATTAAGTGAGGAAGGAGTTTGTTTTTTACAAAATCAGAATTGGCATTCATTTCATCCATGTGATGTATCTCGATGCTTCCAAACGATTCGTTTGCTTGCTTCATTTTTTCGAGTTGATCCGCCGTGAGAGATAGCAAGGGAATAATGATGAGAATAACTCCTACGATCATCGAAGAAATCAGCCGTAAAGTATGGCTCTTGCCACCTCCAGTTCTATCAACCAAAAGTAATTTCCCCCCACAAGATAGATCAAATATTATTTTTTTTGCAGCAGCAATTTGATTAGGTCGTGGTTCTGATACGCCCCACTTGACATGAGATAAGTACCGAAGGAACTCGTCGGCAGATGCATTGAAAGGCGGCGGTGACAAATCATCTTCGGCGTCCGAATCATCAACCGATTCGTCATCCGAATCGTTGAAAGCATCAGGTGGGTCATGCAGAAGAGGCATGCAATCATCAACCTTATTCAACTCCGAATTGTCAAAGTCTGGATCATCACGGCGAGCGACGTAGAGAACTGCGCTTCGTGCCAGGTGGTAACATCTAGCACGGCGAACAACATGCCTACGACGCCAGTGAGTAGCTGTGCGGGCAACGTCAACGATAAAGGGTGGAATGAAATCAGGGAGATGTTGCTGTGGCGCCATTTTTTAATATTTTGAGTGTTGTGAGGGTATGTAGGTAAGTATGGTACTTATTATTATTATTTTTTCGCCCAAAATAGTAATGAGGTCCTGAGGTAGGACAAAAATGCAGAGCCCTAAAGGGTTCAGCTTATTTTTTTGTACTAATTCCTATCCTTTAGGGCTCTGTACGACAGAGTGAATTGAACCATATTTTTTACACATGTTACAGCTTATTTATTTGTAAATTTTTTTAAGTCCAATGACTCCATTTTAATTTTTTTCATTCTATAACAAGCTTTGCATGTGCATTTTTTAATACAATAAAAATTCCTACTCATCAATTTGCAACACTATGCCAACTCCTGGTGCTAAGACACTCTCTGCACACACGATTCTCCTGCAATTTAAATCTTCTTGTTTGTCATCATTTGTCTCAACCCTGGCACACAAAGTTGGTGTGATCAACAGGGCACAGTAAACGATATTTAAATTCTTTGAAAAAAGCCTCACTTTGAGAGCAGTAGTTTCCTTGTAATCAGCAGGAAAAAGGGGCTCTCTGTTGGCAATAGAGAGCTGCATGACCGCAGCACAGGCTCTGAAAGCATTGTTGTGCCTAAAAAGTTTCTGACGAAATGGGGTTTTCAAAATCTTGAAGTCCTTGGTCAACTTATTTACAGTCTCATGGTGGGCTCAGATGAGTTGTGAAGTTTTCTTTTCCTCTCGAGTTTGTTTCCATGGCATGGAACATTTCTCATCTTCGTGGTATCCCTTGTCTGCATGTACCATTTCCCAGGGCTCCAAGAGATTTTTCAGAGC